>JAVCKT010006723.1:48979-59091 GCA_032273925.1 Rhynchotus rufescens
AGGGGTAACTTAGTCATTAGCATGCTTCTTGAGGTTGCAAGCAACTAGTGATAGATTCTGTAAGGTCAGTAGGGCCAATTAAGCATTGGAATACTGTTACATAATATGTTAATAATAATTCAATAGTTATAGTACAGTATATAGAACAGTAATTCAATAGTACCTGCAGAGTCACTCTCATTATGGGTTACATGTGATTTTAATTAGTTAGATCAATATTTTGATATGAATGGATTTCTGTTTTCTTCTTGCATTATATTTTAGGTTATTGCTTGGAAATATTTCTTTATTTGTCCAAGTAATAACCTAAAATATAATGCATGGACCTAAAATACAACGCATAACCAAATAGACTAAAAATATAGGAAGGAATTAAAAAAAGCTTCTTCATAACATGATTTTTGGTCTAATATTAGCAAGAAATTGAAAGCACTGAAAGAACATTTGCACTCTCCACTTTTATAAAATCAAGTATATCCTTGCATTATGCAGAAAGCAATATTTAATAAAGAATGCAAACTCAGTTTTGAATTATAGAAAAATCACAATATGTCTTTTTTTTTTTTTTTTTCCTCCTCTAAAATTCAATAAATTGTTCAATAGATCTTCTTTATTCCTTTCACCCTTCTGGGGAAAAAATGGTTGTCAGGCAAAGAGCTTGCAGGCCAAATTTTAATCTGAAAATAATCTTTATGGCCAAGTTCTAAAACAATGAGAATAAGGGTTTATGATGTGAAAGTTGATGCAGGCTTTACTGCTTTGGCATGATTGGTGAAGTCATATTAAAAATAAATACGTTTTTTTAAAGAACAAGCATTCTATATCCTTTGACTAAATAACAGAAGCAGCATGCTATCATGGCCATATAAATCTCAAGTCTTAAAACCACTCCACCCTTATTATCTCGACCAAAAGAAAAATGTTTATAATAATACATATATTGACTTTTGCTTTTTGTTCAATAACAAGATTTACTGCCCCACTCTTCAGTCAATTGTAACCTCTTTGGGTCAACAAATCTCGATACTGATCTCAATAGAAGTCAATACCTGCTTATTACCTACTGCCGCAGTTAGACACCTATCACAAATTCTTATGGGCATTGCCCTGAAAAGGAGCAGTGGATACTTTGTGTTTAATTTCTACACAAAAAGAAAAATGCTTATGTGCTTTACATGCAGAGAGTAACTTTTAAAGCCATGACATAAGATTGCCTTTTAGAAGAACATTATACACTAGTTTCCTTAGGAAATACACTAATTTCCAGCTAGGAATTAAAGTTCACTAGCTTCTCAGGGTAGTTTCCTTAAAAATTCATAGACTGACCTTCTTGTAATTCACATTAGTGTTTTCTTCTCACGTAAAATTTGATAGAGAAATGTGATATTTTGTCTTTGCTAACTTAGAAAGACAAACAACAGCTAAAAAAAGCAATAATACACAAACTAGCATCCAGAACAGAGAAATCTAAAAATTGTCTCCACTGTTGCATTAAGTCTTTAAATTCACAATCCCACCCGAGTTTACATATGAACTGAGCTTCTGCACTTGAACAGACAGGGTCTACAGATACTCTATTCAAAACCTGAAGTGCCAAATTTCTGCCATTAAAGGATATGCAAATCAGGATTTTACGAGTGATATATAAACAAGTTAAATAGGTATTTATTTACTACATGATCCAGAGGCTTATGTAAGCATCTAAACAGAGCTAGACACCGAGAAACATATTTCAAATATTTTCTCATTGGATTTGGTTGTGAAAATTGGATTACACGTATTATGTGTGCATTCAGAATGAAAATTGGGGAAATACTGGTACAGAAGCTTAGAACGCATGGCAAAGAAGTGCCAACAGGTAGTACCAGGTATATGTGAAAGTGCCTTTAAAGGTGTGTGAAACAGCCCAAGCACCAGCCCTGCCGCGGTCCTTTCCGGCTGTGTGCGCTGCAGTATTTGTTGTTTCAAACACGGCAGACAACAGATGGAGTGATCTGACCTTGCATATCATTATTTTGTTATCTTGTCTTAAAATCTTCATTGTAGATCTCCAAGTATTCAAATTACCTGGGGATTCATACTTCCGGCATTTGAAAGAAGGGGAAAAAAGGCAAAAGAAAAAAAGCATAATAAATAAATAATCAGGAAAGCGTATATTGATAGCTTAAACATAAAAGGCTTGCTTAAAAATACACCTTCACGTTATTGTTCCATAACATCTGCAAAATCTAATACAACATCAGGATATGCAACCTAATTTTTCTTTCTTGTGCCTGTCAGTTAAATCCCAACATATGAAAAAGTGACCATTTGGATGTGGTTTATGCTCAGAAGAGCTCTATTCTCCATTCATTTATATCATTTTTTTAAATATAAACATAAATGCACAAATAAACATATACACACACACAGATAAATATATAGAGAGAGGATAACATAAGTGTGTTGCATGAAAATTGTGTTCAGAGTTACCCAAGAACTGTGTTTGACTAACACAGTGAGCCAATAAAGAATTAAACAGTTTTTTCAGGCTAAATGAAATCAATATTATTTATAGGATGTGATAGCAGGCCTAAAAAAAAAACATTTCTAGCTTTTTAAAAATAGATAAAGCTCTATTGATTTACAAAATGCAAGGCATTAGACTGCTCAGATAGACCGCCTGTCATGTAAAAGAGCTGGGCCCAGCAACACCAGTAAAACTCCAGTCCACCTAGTTAGCCGAGGCGGCCGGCGGAAGGCGAAGCAAGGCTCGAGTGCCCTGTCTAGGGCCCGGCCTTCCTGGCGCAGACCCGGCCTCTCCAGGAGGGGCTCGAGCAAGACGGGGGCCGCGGCACCCGCGGGTCGCTGCCACGGTGCCGGGTTGTACAACACCGATTAAGGCGGGTGGGCCTGGAGAGTTCACAAAATGAAGGATGGCAGAAATCAGCGTGGATGCAGGGCCACTAGAAACATAGCAAAAATTCAACAAAGATGGAGTGCCAAACTAAGGGAAGGTGAAGGAAAGAAGAAGAGAGTAGAAAACATTTCTCGAGGGCAAAAATAAGGTTAAAGAATGATATTAATGCTACTGACACTCCGGAGATATAATGAGAACTGTGCAAATGAATGTATAATAAAGAATAATAATAGTCATTGGGCAGCACCAGATGGATGGGAAGAGACCGAGGACAACAGGAAAATCAGTCTAATAACAGAGACATCCTGCCCCGACTGTGGCAAAGGCCTTGCAAGATGCTCAGAGGGAAGAAACCTCCATGCAGATTCATGAAAGCTGTTCCTTGTTATTACCTTGCAGCGCTATTTCTGCCCTCTTCAGAATTCCTCAAGGTCCCAGCAGCTGAAGCTCCCAGCAGCTGAAGCTCCCAGGGCTTAAAGGGGTTTGGAGGAAATTCCAGGTCCGGCTAAGGAGAGGCCTCGCCACCCTCCTGTCCCAGTAAGGCCTCATCTTCAGCCCGTCTTTTCCAAGAAACACCTGTACATTTTAAAATACTGCTCAAGTTTAAGTCTATCCTGTTTGGAGTCTTGGTTTCCAAGTATTTTCACTTCAGCTGACTAACCACATTGTGTGGAGAGGGACACATACCACGACGTGGACAGGACAATACCAAAGCACCTGGTTTCACGCCATGCTGACGTTGTCCTCTTCCCTTTTAAAGCAGGTCGTAATCAGGACATAAACTCTGCGCTGTATTTGCAAAGCCTGGGCTCCCTTCCCTCACCACTTTCTACAGCTGCAAAATTAATAGGATTGATTAGAGCCAGCGTTTGACTTGATTGCGTTTTAATTGAAAATCTTCCTGTGTATTAAAGATTTTCTTAATATCAACCTCTCAGATGACAAGAGATGAGAAGGGTGATGGAGGTATGAAGACAGCCAGCTTTTAAGTGGAGTTTTAACTGGCAGGACCATGGCTGTGTGAAGCTCCTGAACTCGAAATGGTGTTTTACTGGCCAAAGGCAGAGCAACCCCCATGCTGCGTGTTCCATTCGAGGTTTTTGCTTGAAAATAGTCAGGACTGCCATCTGTGGTCATGTATAAACTGATATTTTTATCACAATGTTCCTGCCATTGTACTGCAAGTTACTTGCTTGTGAGTTGCTATAAGGTGGCAAATATTTAAAAAGAAGTTGGCTGGTTAAAATTGTATTTGCCAAGAACTACACAGAGAACAACAAAATAACCAAGGCAGCGAAAGAAAGCAGAGATTTTTCTCTTTCCAGAGAGAAGAAACCTACATATGCAAAAGAATTATAAATTCCACATCTTCATTTAATATTTGATCATCATAGAGCTAATAATTAAAACTGTGTGGATTAGATTGGTCAAGTTTTATGGCTGAACACATTCCTCGAGCATGCTCAAATCAGCACTTACGAGATTAATTTATAAACTCTTCAAATGCTGAATCTCCAAGGTTTATACTGTCTGTGCATTGTTTGCATAATGCAGTTTTATCCTACTAAAGCACTACCTATAAAGGGATTATTTTCATATTCAGCACATTAAAGATACAGCACAATTCACAGATATCGTACTGTGTTTATGCCTGAGATAGCAGGTAAAGCGTCTCTCATTCTGATTATCCGCGAAGCAAACGTAAGTACGTGGATGTTTTGGGAGAGAGCGTACCCTTAGTGAAATTAATTCCCCAATGGTTTTATTAAAGTCTGCAAATTGCATTATTTTCCCATCATATTTGAAATATTGCACTTCCTTAATGCTTGCTCTAACCCGTGGCATGCCATCTTCCCTGGGGTGTCTAGACATGGTGTCTTAGATTTATGTGTATGATCTCAGTGTGTTACAACATCACTCCTGACTAATGCATTATTACAATACTTACATATATTCCCAAGTGTCACTGTATTGATTAGAAAATCACCAATCTGCATATGCACACCATCTGTGCCTCAGAGAAGCAAAACATGCAGGGTAACATTTGCTGCACTCAACGGGAAATTCACGGATTACTAAAAGAACAAACAGGAACACCTTCTTCCTGGTTGGTTATAATGTAAAATAACAAAGAAAATGAATACTACTTTTGCAAAATAACAGTCCAGGCTTATCTGCAGTTTAAAACACAAGTATTTCCCTGACTACACAAAAACAAGATTTGTCTTTGGAAATAACATGGACAAAGCCTACCATTTTGGAGATTGCACATAACATGGAAGTGAAACACACTGCTGCAGTGAATTTAAAAAAAATCTCAGCTCCGAGGCAACAAGAGGGGCTTTTCTGCAGAACAGGCTGTAGTCAGCAGCAAGTCCTTTCTCAGCTGAAAGCTGCAAGAGTGGTTGTAAAAGATGAATGAGGCCCTTGCTTACTGGGGTGAAATGCTTTTAAAGGACAAGAATCTGCTTATCTTTGATTGATTGCTCAGTCTGATACTTTCCTTTATAAAGTTTATTGACTACAAGCCCATAAATCAAAGAAAAACAAATCAGAGGTTCAATTTTGGGGGCATTGACATCCTGCCATCTTTGCAGCAACAGCTTAGAAGTCACAGGGCAGGGAAGAGGAGGGATATGGGAGACTCGAGGAGACAAAAACATCAATTTCGGGTAAACTATTCCTTCAAACCTAGTTAAACGTTTGTAAATGATTACTCATTTGTGACCCATAGCATTTTCAAGTTCAGAGAAAAAGGCAGACACCAAACCCAAAGATCAATTTTTAAAAAATCCTTCAATGTGCAATTTACAGTTAAGAGCGATATACTTTTTATAGTGCTGTTGTGTCCATTCAGTACTGCTAGATCACACTGCATGCCCACTCATTCCTCACCATCCATAAAGAGTTACATTTATAATTTAAACTACAAAAAGGAATAATCAAATTTATTCTGCAGTGATTTGAAGGTATGGGGAGTTCAAGAATTTCTATACTGAAAGGTGCCCTCCTCTCCTTGCCAGGTAGAGAAATAGTTGCACGGAAGGAAGGCACTAGCCATACATCTTGCTCATACGTGGCATACAGAATAATATGACAGCAGAATAATACAGATTAATTTGAGCTGTTGACCTTGACACACTATTCTATTGTGTTTTCTTTTAAAGGCAACACTCAGGTCACTAGAACATCTGGTGTTTGAAAAAAGAAAAAAATCCCATTCTGCAGTGCTAAATGTGTTGAAACAAATGGTTCTGTACTATCATTAGATGGTGCAACCTCTCTGTTAGGGGTCTAATTTCAAGGCTACCCTGCCTGAACTACATTATTATGAGTGGTTTTATAATTCACATCTTGCGACAGTCCACAAAATACCTAATTATCAAAAGTAGCCTTTTAAAAGCTGGATTGTGTTCCATGTAACCAGGAGTGACAGACACTTTCTTTTCATTTTATCTTTGGAGACATCTGGAAGGGCTCAGCCCGCGCGCTGCTGAACCCCCTGGCCTCGACCCAGCAGAGCACTTCTGCACGCACATGTATTTATGCACCCAAGGAGCCCCTGTACTTTAGCAGGCCCCGCTATTAAGTTATGTACTTAATGTACATAATGAACTTACATACAGAGAAGACTGAGGGACATACGGATGAAGACTGAAGCTTGGTGAAATGCCAAGGAGGACACAGCTCTGTTCCACACGAGTCCTTGCACGGTGTTTAACATGAAAGCCTGCAAAAGCAGCACAGTGTGTTCCACCCTACAAGGCAGGCGAGGGTCTTGCTGCCCTCCTGAGACCATGCCCTACCTGCATCCCTGTCCAACACGCAGCCCGCTCCCAGCTTCCCAGTGGAGTTTTCACTCAACAATAACTGTGTTGTCTCGGCAGGATCCCAGGGGATCCCGCGGCGCCTCCTCCGTGGCTCTCCGCGATGGAGCGGCCTGTGCCTGACCGCAGGCACATCACAGGGTCCCTCGGTGCCACCGAAGCAGCGGGGAGGCCGCCCGCCCCGCGCTTGTGTCGGGAGCCGCCGTGGCTCCGTGCTCCTCTGCTTCCCAGCCCTGCACTCACCGATGCCTTGGCACAGCACGTACAAAACGCTGCTACTCTGAACTTCATCTGCTTTGCACTCATTGCAGAGCAGCAACAGCCCAGAAAACGCCTCGAACGCAGGGCAGGGCTGCGGGAGTGGGAGGTGGCCCTTGTGCTGCGGCCTGGGCGAAGGGGAAGCCCTTCCCAGTGCGGTGCTGCGAACGAGACCTCAGCTCCAAGGGCCCCGCTGATCTCCATGGGAAAAAGAGCGAGCGTGACACTGCTGAACGAGAAGCCAGCATCGGGCAATCAATCCTCCAGGACCTAATCTCATTAACTCCTTCCAAGACTTCAGCTGTCAATCTGTAGTTGGCAGTCAGTGGAAAACTGAGTACAATGAAGGAGCCATCTTTGAAACATTATTTTTTCAAGCCATCTTCCTGATCTTTTATACTTGTTTGTTCTGCAGTTTCTTAGATGTTCCAACTGCTGAAGGAAGTAGAGAAAATCCAGGAAAAAAAAAACCCAACAACCTGCTCTCCTATGTAGCTTCATGCCGCTGGGTCAGTGATTAACAACGACAAGGTCCTACTGCAGGGAAGCTAAATGGAGTTCATTATGGACATGAAAGTTAGCAGGGCCAAAAAGGTGAGACTATAGGAAAGAGGATGAAATAAGAGCCTAACAAGTGTGGATTTTACTTCCTTCGTGCAACAAGGACAGCTTTTAAATACCAACTACTCTGCAAAAAAAAAAAAAAAATCTAGGTAATAGTGAATTAAAGGAAATATTTACGGGAAATATTATAGGAATATAATAATCATGTTACAAAATCTGTCTTTTTACAAATAGCTTCTACATACAGTCATAGGCATGGTCCAGCACATACTCAGGAAAAATATTATCATATTACTTTAAAAACTTTCTATTTTGTTGTCATGAACAACTGTCTTGCAGACTAAAAATTTGACTTTGTAATTTCCTGGATATATAATGAAAAATGGAGTAGAGTGATGAAAATGAAAACTGCATGGAGACTTCTAGCTCAAATACAAGGAACTAGGAGTGTTTGTCAGCAGCAGCTACTGCTCAAGTGCCAGAGGGCCGCCCAGCAGCGCCCCGGCACTGCCCCCTATTATGAGATATTCCTGGTGAGGTCTCCAGAAGTTTTGTGCTACCACTGCTAAAGCCCTAAATGACCAAGAACCAAGCCAAGCCTCACTGGTGCCCTCCCCAAGCAATGGAGAAGCAAGTGCCAGTCAACAGCACGCACAAGATGCTGGTCACTGGCAGCTGCTTTGCTCACCTGCAGAACTGCTACCATGAGGGGAAGGCTGGAACATCAAGTACTTCTCAAAATAGTTCCAGGTGCTGGGAAAAAAATAAAGTTAATCCATATAAAGTTCTTGAAAAATATCATACTTTGTCCTCATTACTACCTGTTTCCAGATGCAGAGAGGAAATGAAGAACACAGTTTGCTATTTTGTTCAGAGAGTAACACATAGAGTAAATGTCAGTGTCGTGAATTAGTATCACAGTAGTACCGAGTCACAAATAACAGACGTAGGCCATAAGCAAACAAGCAAGAACATAAACCTTATGCTTCGAAATGGGAAACTTCCACAGCACTTCTGCAGATAAATGTTTGAATAAAATGTGATTGATGTTAAATAATTCTATATATTCTTAAAAATCTACATTTTGTTTTATTCTTCCTACAGAAAACATTCTCAATGCTAAAGCACAGCACTCCAGCTACAAAAGCCAGCGTTCACGTTGAAAACCTACAGCTTTTAGTGCACACTGTAGCTATCTCCCTCCCCACCCTCTCCCCCTTCTTTTCCCCTTCTTTTTTAAGAACTTCTGAACATCTAAATGATAACATGTTTCAAGAAGCTGCTCCTTCCCCGGAGTTGAACAAAATTGAAAAGATCAAAGTTAGTGCAATCTTGTTCAAAGGTGAAGAGGTGAAATCTTATGCGTGCTAGAGGATCAGAGCAAATAGAGATGTACAATGCTTGGCGTGCGACACCTGAAGCCCACTTTCATCAAGGCACTTCGTTTTCATTTGAATTCAGAATGCTTCTCATTTTATGGTAAAATAAGGAACAGCACAGGATTCGTTTAGCTACAGAAGAAAAGGAGCCTTTCCCCAACAGTGAAAGGTAAACATCAGTAAAAGGTGGAAATGGTCATTTTTTTTTTTTTAGAATAACTAAATTCACCACATTAAACTCTACATTCCTTTTTTAAGTAGCATTTATATAATTGACTAAGATGAAGCCATTACACCCACCATGTTTCAAGTATCATAATGCTGTTGATAGTTAAAGAGTTTCTTGAAAAAAAAATGTATTTTGAAGGGGGCTGCAGAGAGGGGCACCTAAAAAGTGTATGCTTTTTTCCATAAAATCTTCATGTGACTGATGTGCCCTGACATAATGTATCACAATGAAATACAGCTGCCAAAAAAGAACTTCAAACGATGCCCTTTTTCTAGGAAGAAAAAAAAAAGAGTGATAAGAAAATAGGTACCTTTTCAGCAAAAGCTTTTAAAGCTTTAAAAGCACGGCAACCAGTAAAAAGGTTCTCAGGTGAAGGCTTCTTTACTCAATTTTGTCTAAGTACCTAGAAGCTAAATGGGGGAAAAAGGGTACGGAAAATAATGCTCCAGCCTCAGGGGGAACTGGACATATCCTGAACGTGATGCACCCATGGCACACAAAGGCAAGAAGGTTTTAATGTCTTTGTCCCATGACAGCATTTCCAAAAATACCAGAAGGTCCATTTCCAAATTATTGGAAACTCTGCTAAGCTACCCCAATAATGTCGATCCAATATATTTTAGTATAAATCTTGATTTGAACATGACTAAATAAACCACACTTATGCAAACAACTGAGAATGTGAATACAGATCCACATATCTCTAGGTTCTCTTTTTGAATATATGGAAGGTTTTTTGCATGGTTTCCTGTCCTAGTGTTTTTCTTACAAGACTCTCTTAAATTGCAACTCGTGCTTCACAGCTTAGCAGCAGTAAGATTGTTGTATATATTGACTACTGTGGGTCAAACCTTGACCTGAAATTCAGGTCTACTCAGGAGTACCATAAACATCTTATATACAGCCCTCCAAGGAGCAATTTCACAGAGCTATCCGTCACAGTGTATTTCTTAAGG
>JAVCKT010006728.1:0-13787 GCA_032273925.1 Rhynchotus rufescens
ACCTGCAGGACGTGGTGAAGAAGCTGGTTTTGATCCAGGAAGAGACTGGAGGCCCTGGCAGCCTCCAAGCTGCCTGGCTACCAAGGCATCGCCCAGATGCTTCTCTCCAAGCCTAAGGAATATGAAAGCCAAGAGCTGCCTGCACCAGGGCGGAGGCAGATGGACCTGCTGGGCAGCCTCGGCTCTCGCTCCCGCCGTGGTCCTGCTGGAGAGGGAGAGCAGACACGGATGGCTGCCTGGAGCTCCTGGGCTGGGCTGGGCTGGCACACGCGGCCTCTCCTCAAGTAGACGATCCTCAGAGGGAAGTGTGGGGCAAAGCACTTCCCGCTCCGGCCGTGCTGAGGACGGAGCGCGGCCGGGCGCTGCCCAGGGAGCAGATGGCCCGAGGCAGAGCTGCGGGGAGGCCCTGCTGGCAGCCGGGGACAGCGGGTCTCGGCCGGCAGCCCGGGGCCTGGCGCGGTGACAGCGCGGTCATCGACACCGCACGCCAGCTCCGCAGTCTCCCTGCAGGCCCTTCCCTGCCCAGCTCCAAGCAGACGTCTCGCAGCTTTCCCCCTGCCTACGACTGCCTGCAAGTGCCATCTCAAGCAGCACTTCTGTGCCTATGCATTGAATGTTTCTGAAAGAGCCAACTCCTGATTTATATAGGTGTGTCCGCACGTAATTCTGGTTTTAGCAACAGGGACTTTTAAGGGCTTTTGCACCTAGTGCTTGTAAGCATTACCCCACAGGACCTGTAGCATGGTGCCCCAGGAGGAATCAGCTCGGGCTCCACCTGCCGTGTACACCTGTCAGTGTTCTTGTCTTTTCCAATTTATGCCATTCCTTAATATATAGGATTTAAAATTCACTTCATAAGTACCATTACTGCAAAAATTTAAAAAAGAATGCACTTTTGTCTAGGGCTGAAAACAACCAAAAAGCATTTTTTTGGGTATCTTTTTCATTCTTCTCCAGTTCATCCTACTCTTCTGGCTGAAGCCTGCAGGACCGCAGTCTTTGAAGGGGAATTCTCTGTACAAACTCATTTCACTGTGCAGGAAAAGCGGAGAGTTTATCCTGTGGTGATTTTCCTGCTTCCATAAAAGCAGTGCTTAGAACATCCAGCCTGTACTGGAGCAGGCAGCTCCATGTGCTGCAACTCAGCACTCCATAACTGCGATGCAAAGGCGGCTTTCACTGCCGGCTTGAGGCTAGTTACTGTGGTTCATTTAATCTTCAATGGTGTAAAATTCTTTTGCAGAGGGACAAGTTCAGTTCACCTCCTGTCCTAGACTGACTTCATAGTGAAACACAATCAAATTACACTGTAAAATCAGGAATGAAAGCTGCTGAAAGGATCCGGGAAGGTTTATATCCTCTTTAAAGTACCTATGCACATAAGGTTTGGCAGGCAAACCTTGATAGCTCTTTTATAGAGGGAAAAAAAGAGAAAAAAAAGAAAATCTACCATGTCTTCCTATACATTCCTGGTCTACAGCAGCACTGTTTAATATCCTACTGCTTTTTGGAAATCATGACCTAAGCAGAAAGCTGCATTTGGATCAGTGCTGTCCACTCGACATTTCTCATTTGCTGATTCTTGTTTCTTCTCTCGATTTAAACAGTCCTTTTTTTTTTTCACTCTATCATAAACCCGATAGCTAAGCCCCATCTGAAACTTTGAATTTCCTAAGAAAGAAATACTGGGGTTTCTTCTTTGGTAAAATGAAATTCTTCTAAAAGCTTAATTCATTTATCCATTTATTTTTATCCTTTTCTCTCCCAAGACTGTTATATTCCTAAATTCTCTTTTGGTTCAGATTTTAATACAATTTTTCAATACTCTGTCCATACTCAACTCTCCCCCAACCGCATGGAAGCTGCAGGCACTCAGCACTCTTGAAAATCATGCCACAAAGATCCCCGCTCAATGTTCAGTCTTCAGGTACAACCTTTTCTCTGTTGCTTATGGTCCCGGTGTACGGTCTGAAACATGGGAATAGAGGGATTCTCAAGGATACCTCTAGCAGCAGCATCCCAGGGTGTTTCCAACCACCAGCCTATACACCAAGGGGACACGGACCGAGGGAGCAGACACAGGAAGACAATGGAAAAGCAAACAGAAGCAGGCACAAGACAGCTGAACCCATCTTGAGAGCCCTGTAACTTCCTTCTTGTCTTTACTCCCTACTAGCTACTTTTTAGGTGATTTCTAAGTCAGTTGTTTTGGTAGGTGTTCTACTGTAGTGTCAGTCTAGTGCATTAAAGAACAACAAAACTTTCCCTCAAACCGAATTCATCGTTCTCTGACTCAATCTCTAAGATGTGCCCAGGGACATTGAGGCTTTCTACGGGATATGCTAAAAGGACTTTTGCTCTCTTCATTTGGCTAATCTGCTGGGAATTGATGTGCACAAACTTTTGCTCAAGCCAGAAGGATGCACCCTCTACAGCCCCTGATGCTGCATTGGTGCTTGCCCCGGTAAACCCGTGTGCTCAGCTCCTGCCTGATTCAGGTCATGCTTTAGTTGAGCAAAAGAGCTAAGTGCAGTTCAGGAAACACACTTAATTGACCCCATATACAGAGACAGGGTTTGAGAGAGGGGCTCACACCACGAGTCCCCTTTATCAATGAGGAAACTTGGAGAGGGGTGAAGTGCTGCGGCTTGCTAAGAATCCTGCTTCAATCCCAGCAGCAAACTCTTTATCTTGGGGGCCATAATCCAGTCTATTACATCAAGAGATTCAGACCAGCATTTCCTTTTTCCTTTCCTGTGTATTTCAGTGAGCTGCAGAGCCCTTCCCCTGGGAAATACCACATTATCCTCACTTCACGATTTCTTATGCTGATACCTTTGCCAATACTCCACTAGAACAAATCATTCAAGAACAGAAGCACTAACCAAAACACGGCAAATCATATAAAGTCTGAAAAAAATTAAATAAAGATTTGATATACTATCACATGGTTTGGAAAAAAAATATCATTAGATAAGTTATCACACAGTTTAGCAACGATGCAATCCAGACAGCATGGCAACAGAATACAACTAATGTAATCCCAGAATGGTTGAGGTTGGAAGGGACCTCTAGAGATCACCTAGTCCAACCCTCTGCTCCAGCAGGGACACCCAGAGCACAGGGCACCCGGTCACATCCAGACAGGTGTGAAGACCTTCTCTGGAGACTCCAGAGAAGCCTCCAGTCTCTGTGGAGCCTCCACAGCCTCCCTGGGCAGCCTGTCCCAGGGCTCTGGCACCCTCACAGTGAAGAGGTTCTTCCTCACATAGCGACGGAACTGCCTGTGTTTCAATTTACACCCACTGCCCCTTGTAACAACCCCCCGTTCCCCGTTTTCACGTGCATTTCGACACAAAAAGGCTGCCTGGTAGGAGGTGAAGAAGTGGCAGCATTACCCGAGCAGACGAAGTCCTTTTTCTGCACCTCGGCCACGAGGAAGCCGCGGAGGTTGACGGGGGCCAGGCAGAAGGTGAACTGGCCGATGGTGCGTCGCTGCCGCAGCCACTCGGAGAGCCAGGCCAGGTGGCAGTCGCAGTGCAGGAAGTTGGAGTGGAGCCTCCTGCAAGACACACGAGCGCCGGGAGTCACCGGAGTGTCCCAAGCGACTCGGCTGCTGCCTCCCCGCGCGCAAACACACCCGTGGAGATCAGCACCGCGCGCCAGAGCGGCTCCGAAGGGCATTAAATGGGAATTAAATGGGAATTAAACATTAAATGGGAATGAGACATAACCCTAATGCAACACAACTGCTTTTAATCTAAACAGACTCTCCCTTCAGGTCCATCATAGTTGACCATTCTGCATCGAAAAGAATGAGCACAGTTAAGATGCATCCAAGTATCATTCTGCTTGTGAGTTTATCATAAAATAAATAAATGCAGGAAAGTGATAGCTTTAATTAAAGCCACAGCATAAGCAAGCACATATAACAAAAGAATCAGGCAGATAAACATGCTAACAGATCCTTCCTCTTTTCTCCCCTTTTCAAATTAAAAACATCAGGGGCAATTGACCCTTCTGTGTTCTTGCAGTGCCTCCACCACCTCGCCAATGCTGCTCTTAATTTAAGCACAAGTTTGGGTTCTTATCGGGAATTGTTAACTGCTGACCAACAAGAGGAGCCCTCCCTGGCCCAGCTCTGCTCACGTCGGCCCACGGCAGCTCCCACAAGCATTAGCTCACCCAAATGATTAGATAAATAAAAGGTGTAAAAGGATGATGCATTTGGGGAGCCAATGTGGTATTTCTGAGAGCTATTACACTTCAGGCCGACACAAAAGCTCAGGACATGAATTATTTCCTTGCTTGCAATGACTCATAGGGTTGTATGATATAGCAAAGCTGAATTGACAAGACGGACTGAAAACCCTGTCAGAAATGGGTAGGCAAAACATTTCTCACCAATATCATGGCATTGCATTAAAAAAACACCCCGAAAGGGTGTGCACAGGACTGAGCTCTTGCCTGGCTGACAGGCACAGAAAAGGGCTGCAAATTGGGATTGATCCTGCAGAGACCCAACAGCAGGGCAGAAACGCAGCTGTTGGAGAGGCATGGGCTGGGAAAACTTGGGTTTAGGGATTACCCACAGATCGTTGTCTCTGTGAGTGCAGCATGTGAGATGTCCCTGAAACGTTTTGCTGTTATGGACCATTCATCTTACTGGAACATTTTGATAAATATGTTGTGCCAACTGAAAGAAATGAATGTGTCTGGCAGGGCAGGAGCACAAGCATCGCCCGGCTGGGGCACGAGGAGGAACCTCGGGATCGCAGTGCCCAAACAGCGGCAAAGGGAAAAAGCACTGCAGTGAGCCAGGGCATGTTCACTTTGCCTTTAAATTAAAAGATCCTGACAAAAAAAGGTGCAGTTGTCTCTCTCAGCAGTCACTGGCGAGGGCAGAGAGAACAGGAGAGCCACCATTAAGCAAATAAGAGAGGGGACCAGGCAGGGACATAAATAAAGCCATTTCAAGCCAAGGAAAACAGATCAATAAAAGCTAATTCCTGTCACTTCCAATCAAGTCTAAAAGATCAATAAAACTTAACAACAGAAGAGATGGTTAAATAAAAAGAAACACTACCATGGAAAAGCTGCTCTTTTTTTCTTTTTAATAAAGAATTCCTCTAGGGTTTCAAATCTCACTATCACTCCTCCTTTTTCCCCCTTTTTCCAACGTGAGGAGTCATGCTGAAGTCAAATATGTTCTTTACTTTTCCTTCTGACACATGGGGGAAAAAAAAGGCAACAAAGAGACCCATTTCCTGTGTTTACTTTATATTAATTTCTATTTTGATGATTTTTATGGCTCTGATGAAACAGATAGTGGGAAACGGAGAAAACGGAACCATTTGCCTGTATTTCCACGTGCCTGCTAAGTTCTTTTCATCTTTATATGGAACTGCCCTGAAGGTACTGCATGTTATCTGGCAGTCTTTGGAGACTAAAACACCCCACTTGATATTGATGATGAAACCACCTTCAGATCGTGTAAGGTGAATGAATACAAATGCCACTTTTTAAAGGTGCCCTTTTAGCCAGAGACCCTAAATTAAATTTCCAGCAAATCCTTTTAGAGTGGGTCAGCATTCATGCTCTGTAAAATGTGGCTCTCAGAATTCAATATAAAAGCTTCCCTTTATAAATCCTATTTATGACTTCCTTCCTTTTTTTTTTTTTTTTTTCTATTTTGTTTTCCTTTCTTTCTTAATTACAGCAGAGGGGGATTAGTCAGTGTGAGTCTCCAGGGAGCTCCCTACAAAGTCATCTCCGAAATTAAACTAGAAGGAAAAGGGCAGAAGGCCCCGGGCTCCGGGGCTCAGCCAGGCCAGCCTGAAGCAGCCGGGCAAATCTCCTGGATTGCTGGGGTAGAGGGAAAGGGGAGGCAAAGCTGGAGGAGCCCTAACCTGCCCTGCCCACCTTTATCCTCTTGGAAGAGCATTCTTTTCGGAAGAGAACTTCCAAAAGACAAACATGCACTCCTTATTTAATTACTTATACTAACATCCCTTAATTCATCCTTTAATGAGGAAAATATGTGTAAATCAGAGGTGATCTAGCACAGACTGACATGAACAAGAGGCAGCTTTCTTCAGGTAACTTGCCTAAAATAACTCACAAATCCATAGGTAGTATCCCTGGCACATTCTGTTTTTGAGCAGCCTGAAAAATTTTTAACCCAATTGCTATTGCCCTTCCTTTTGCTTTTAGGAGTTAAAACATCTTGGGTTGTTTTGTGTTTTGGAGCAAAACCAAAGAAATTTTCTTTAAACACAACTGTTCCTGAAGCTGTATTCCTAAAAGCATTTAAAGGAACAACTTATTTAAAGAAAATGATCTGGGTGGGCTATGGTTAAATTCCACAAATGTATACAGCCTAATTTCAATGTTCTTGCTCCAAAGCTGATCACAACTTTTCCACTGGAATAATATCCAGCTGTAGAACACTGCATTTGACATAAGAGAAGTTTTTATGGAAAATGTGTCAGTTAATGATGCTTTGTTTTGGAAAATACGTGAAAAGAAACTCTTTGACTTTTTCCTTCAAAACAAATTCTTGTTTCTGAAGTTGGTTTAAATTTCAAAAGAAAAAAAAGGGGGGGGGATTTAAGCACAGGGTATTAAAAACGTAAATAAACTCGTCTATCTGAGAGGCTTTTACAACTTGGGCGATGTTCTAGTTTGGAGCAACTCTCGACTTTGCGGAATTTTTCATAGGAAAAGAAGTTCCAGCTCCAGTTCCTCATAAAACAAAATCCTGACCAAACTGGATGTTACCAATGGTGCCTGGATGGAGGGTGGCAGGGCCTGAGGCTGGTGCTGGCCCTGGGGCACCTACCTGTGCTGGGGGGACAGGGCAGCCCTGCACTGACCCTCAGACCTGGCCTTTTCCATCATCATCTTCCTCAAAGCTGTTCAGATTGGTGCGAGACTGAGCTAGGACCATGACAAGCAGCCAAACAGTGTGAAATCCAGCCCGTTTCCACGGTGTTACTTACAGAGTCCTGATCTTCGGCATGTGATTGAAGCTGGTCACGGGAATGCGGGTGATGTTGTTGTTGTTGAGAGTGCTGCAGGAAGGGGATAAGAGAGGAGAGAGTGACACAGTGAGTGGCCATCCATGGCACTTCCCCACCCCTGCGGATGGAAACTGCCCCCTTCTCCTGGGGATAAATCCATGGACAATAAGGCGCGCTGAGGAACACCTCCGAGCCGCGTCGCGACACGTCAGGACAGATGCTTTTAGGGTAAAAAAAAACAATATTCCACAGAAATTGCTACTTCCCATGTCCTGCTGGGAGTGGCCAGAATGCCGGGAGATGGGATTGTAGGCGCTGTGGGGATGGGTTCTGGCTTCGTGGGCCAGACCACTGCCTGGCTGGGAAAAAAATCCATAGGGGAGAAAGCCCCATAGGGGACACACAGCACTGCAAAAATCCAGCAAAATCTCTCAAAATACCTGTGTGCATTGAGCTGCTATTTGTGATTGTGCATGCATGCAGGACTCAGGTTGAATTTCTAATTGCATCAGCTTTTCTTCTGTAAGCATGAAAGTATCATCCCTCTTCTGCCTCAGCTGCCTGTTCCATAGCAAATGAACCACACAGCTGGCGGGAAGATTTTAGGCACAGGTTGATAAATAATGGCTGTGTGTAAAAATCACCCAAATTAAATCACACGCATAACTGATGGCTGAAGAGGTCACGCAGGGCACTGCGGGATTCAATAGGAGAATAAGAATTCAAGGGAGACTTCCTATCGATTTCCAAAGGACGGGGCTGGGATTCAGACGGGATGGGAAGCGACAGCGAGCGACGGGCTCCGCGGCACAGGGCGCATCCCTCTGCCCAGCACAATTCTGCATCCGCACGCTCAAAGGTCAGCAATTGCTGTGCAGTTTGGCAATGCAAATGTAGCTTTTAAATGCAGCTTTTAAGCATTTCTGCTTAATGGCCCAAGCAGGCACAGGCAGGGCTGCCACTCACAAAGCAGCAGAGGAGAAGGGCCAAGGTCTGCCCCTGCTACGCAAATGTTTCCTGTAATTTGTCAACAAATTAAGCAGCCTCCCCCATAAGGAACCCTGAGCGGGCGCTGGATTAATAAACTCCTTGCACCTTCAAGGGAGAGCGGAGCAGAGAGCTCCTGCACAAATTACTTCTTAATACATTATTTCATTGATATTTAAATGTTAACCATAATGAAGGCAATAAAGCACCTATGATAACAGCAATTATTGCAGGACAAAGGCGGCCTGAAGGCCAAGGCACTAATTGCCAGCGAGCTGCCGGCCTCAGAGCCTGGTTGCAGGGAGGGAATTGAGCCCTGTCCAGCCGAGGGTGCAGCTCTGGCACAGCAAGAGCCTCTGGCATTTGCACAGGGATGCTCCTAAGGCGTTTGCAGAGCTTTCTACCATGTACATGGTGTCTTTTCTGCAAGGATTTTTACCAGCATGCGTCCTGACAGGGAGGCAGGCACGTTACGCTGGTGTATTTAACACTCCACAGCCAAAAATATATCCTGCTCCAGGTGTCTGTGAGCTGTGTCACGGTGCCATTCCCATTCCCAGCTAGCCAAGCTGCACAGAAAGGCATGCACAAGCAGCTGGAAGCTATGAGGAACAGAAGCCTTCCAGAATCCCTGACACCTCCAAAAGCACACGGGGAGCCTGGTATCCTGCAGGTTCTCCCCAGCGCACCCTCCTGCCCTGAACAGGTACCATCCTCTCCCTCAGAAGCCTCCTCCTCCCAAACTAGTCACCTCCACGACGCTGGGTCAGCAAAGCGCGTGCAGAGGCAGCACCACTCACGTCAGCAAATGTCCCATCTCGGCATGTGATCCTTGCCAGATCCTGGGAGCAGGAGCACCACAGAACCCTTGAATGGTTGAGTTTGGAAGGGACCCTTGAGATCATCCAGTCCAACCTCCTGCTCCAACAGGGACCCAGAGCACGGGGCACAGGGCGGCATCCAGGCGGATTCTGAAGGTCTCCAGAGAAGGAGACTCTACAGGCTCCCCGGGCAGCCTGTGCCAGGGCTCTGGCACCCTCACAGTGAAGAACTTCCTCCTCACCTGGACATGGAACTGCCTGCGTTGCAACTCAGACCCACTGGCCCTTGTCCTGTCACTGGCCACACTGAGAAGAGTTGGGCCCCTTCCCGTCCCTTCATCCTCTCTGCTGCTCTCCGCTGGACCCTCTCCAGGAGCTCCATCCAGGTCCCTCTCGTGCTGGGGAGCCCAGAACTGCCCCCAATAGTCACGGACTGCTTGGAAGCGGCGAAACGCGGGAGCAGCGGCCACGTCCCTCACTGCAGCTCCACTTGGATTTACACTCCCACCTTCCTAATAATACAAGTACTGTACTGGAAAAACCATGGAAATTGAGGCACATCTTCCTGTTCCTTCGATCGACTCAGAGAAATCGCAGCCTCTCAGATCCCTGGCAACCCTTTTACTTATGGAGCACACAGATTTTTTTCTCTTACTTGAAATTACATTAATGACTGTTAAGGGCACATAATGAATGCCAGTATTACGGGTGGCTTATTCATCTGTAAAAATAATACTTTTTCTGCAATACTTCTGCCCCCTCTGATCCAGGTAACTACTGGACATGAACCAAAAGAATCTGCCAGCGATGTCAGGAAAAGTGAAAAAACATAGCAGAGTTGTCTAAAAATTCTGACTATCTATTACCTAAGTATAACATGAAACAGTAAAAGTCAATGTTTTCTAGTTGCATTTCTAGTGTAAAAAAATATAGGAGGGTCTGGTTTACTCTCACCAAAATGACTGAATGTTTGATAACAGTATTTAAATAATAATCCCAGGTTTATAAAAGTTGTGATATCCTGTGTTATCATTGGTAAAAGAAAAAAAAATCTATATAAATTGGCACATTTCTAAATGCAGGATGCTTTCATCACGTGCATACATACACCACTAGCTGTGCATCAGCGCAAGCTCCAGCGTGAGGCTCTTGCTGCTCACAAAGGGACAAAACGGGGCCGGGAAGCAGCAGATGAGCCCGGCCAGGCCAGACCTGAGGCCGCTCTCTGATTCCCAAACACACCAGAGGCTGCTGGTCTCGCATGTGCTGCGTCTGCTGCTCATTAGCACAAACAGCTAATCAAATTGAGAAATTATACGCTAGATTAGATTCCTGATGAACACTTTTCCCCAAGCCCTATTAAGCACCCGCACAGTCTGAGGCGCCGGCCGTGCAGCTTTCTGGTGCACGAGGCTTCTGGTGTCGCACTCGGCAGACGAGGGGACGCTGCAACACTTAGAAACTCTCCTCTGCAGAGCGGGGAGCTCTGCAGGAGTTCCCTCCTGCCTGTTGACTGGGAGGAAGCAATTCTGAATGCATCCCCACAAATATATATATATATATATATATAAATATATATATATAGAAGCATGTTTAACGCCATAGTGTCAGGTATAAGCATGCACTGTCAGGTTGGGAAACGGAGCAAGAGGTCTGAAAAGCAGCAGCTCAGGAAGCTGATTTTCTTTGGAATGGTTTCTGCTCTCAGGCAGCAGAGGTTGTTTAGAGGCCTCGCAAAGCCGAGATTTGCTGGCAGAAACGTGCTCCCCGTTTGGCAACGCATCCACACGGACACTTTTTTCCCTGCTCTCCGGTTGCTCTGTGGACAGCACCAAGGGGCTGGGGAAACGCAGCCGGGGCGGCCGGCGGCGAGGGCGCTGCGGCGCTGACAAACCCGACACTTCCTTCTGTCTCCTTCAATTACCCCTCGGCTCCGTCACCGCGCGCCGCGGGCGTCCGCAGCACCGGGTCTTTGGGCCTGGTGCCCGGGGATCATCCGAGTGCAGGGCAGGGAGAGCTGCACGCGGGGCTTCCTATCCCTACTGCAGCTACATGCAAGAGACGGGAATATTTATTAAGACTTCACCAAGGCAGCTCCCAGTATAATTAAAGGCCCTTGTCCCCCACCAAGATCGCTCCAGCTGAAGCCCACAAGCCCCGCACAGGCACGTAATGGGAGCAAACGCCCTGCCCTGACTGATGCATCACGCTGGGCTGTGGGACAAGGCGCTGAGTCCCGCCGGGGTCTCGCTCGCCAGCGCGGCCGGCACCGCGGAGCAGCAGCAGCAGCGGCACCGGCGCCTCGATGTTGGCGCCCGGCACGAGCTGCCATCACGCGAGCACTGCTTTCAAATACGACGTTAACCCCAGAAAATCACACTCTGAACAGCCTCCAGGGGCCACATAAAATCCATGGAAATAAATAAAAATAACTGGCTGCCAATTTGTGGGCCCTACTCTGCTCTTAGGTTTCTGCCGATGGGCTCACAACATCCCCTGTGCAGCAGCACAAGGACCTCGAGCTGCGTCTCGACAAGGCAAAAGGAGGCAGAGGAAAGAAAACGTCCTTTTGAGAAATGCATGAAAACATAAAATAAGGTTACTATTCAATTTGGAGCAAACTGGCAGCAATGTTTCCAAATACAACTGCCTGATCCGTCCTGTTCTACAGCTGATTTTAATTTGCATTAAAACTTTTAGGTTTTAACTGCACAAGCTTATTATAAAGGCCAGATATGCCAGCCTGATTTTTTTTTTTCATGAAAGGAGTAAGATTACTTTAAAGAGGCTTTGGGGAAATTGCCTTATTGTGAGAACGCATTCGGATAATCCCCTGTTTTTAAAAGAATACCTGTTGTATCCCCAGGCACCAGGGCTCCTCCTGTCTGGCTGCAAGGCTCGGTGGGCGCTTGGGTGCCAGGCTGGGGGTACCTGGTCCCACGACGGCCACGGGAAGGCGCCTGGGCGAGGAGAGGGCGACGAGGAGCCAGTGCAGAGGGGCAGAAGGTGCCGCATCCCCAGCGCCTGGGGCCCTGTGCTCGGTGACTGCAAGGGGGCACACGCGGTACAGGCGGCACTGGGGCTGCGGGGAAGCCCTTCCCGGCCAGGCACGGCGGCGCTGGGTGCACACGTCGCCACCGTGCCCGAGGTTACTTACCCCGATGCACCAAGAAATAAAAGGAAGGTAAAAAAAGATAAATAAGGTAATATCGAGTAAGGTAAGATGCTATAAAATCATACAGGAGGGAATACAGTTCATTTGGATGGTGCATGGTAGGTGCAAAGTCCAGAAATGACACTTACATGGTAGTACCTGAAACGTCCTCCTCTTTCCATACAAAGGGTCTCCTCTTTCCATACAAAGAGGTACCTGTTTTTCCACCCTACTGTATCATCTCTACCCGCTGTACCTAATACACCTACCAGTCATAGCTCTCCGTTCTTTCTAATTCCCACGGCCAGGCAGGACTCTAAAAGCTTTTTGCAGAAATTTCACTCAGGTTTTTCAACCTTTCACTTAACATGCTAGTTCTAGGCTAAAAACCCCCATAAATTCAAAATCCAATCCAGCCTAAAGAGAGATTTTTTGCACCAGTGCAAAGACAAAAGAACATCAACTGCCATCATTTTGTTGATAATTTTATGATAAATTAAGGATTCTCCAAAGAATTCTTTATCTAAACTCAAAAACAGCAGAAGAAACACTGAATTTACTTGTTTCTGAATCAGGATATTTCTCAAATTTTTGCCCAAAAGGTACACATTTTTCAGTACAATGTATTGGGAAAACACACTATGGCTTTAAGCCCCATGTACATCCACAATGTCCTTTACATATTTGGACTCAGAAAAGGAAAAGCATTTCTGCAAATACTGAGCATGAATTTTACAATATCTGTGTAGTTTTGATGCTCCTCCTTAGGGCAGCCGATTTCCGGATTCAATATTATTTGCTTTGGAGAACTGGGAACACATCCAGCTATCCTAACACCCAAACCACTGAATTCAGTGCAAATGCTGCTGCTGATTCCAGACAACGTACTCGCAATCCCTGCAATCTTCTTGCTTAGGCACCAATCTCTACAAAACAAAACTATATACAATTTCAATTCCATCTGAGTATCTAAAATTTGTCCAAACTTTAAAATTCCTCTTTTGATGAATTAATATAATTAAAATAATAAAAAATATATTAATTTACTTAATATAAAATAATTGCTAAGCAGATACGCTCTTTTTTTAGGGTATAGAGAGATCACTTTTCCCAGATATTAAGCTCTCAGAGAAGCTTTACCTGCGCAAGCTTCTCTTTCATATTGCAGTTTATGGATTCCACGCTATTGCAGACGACATTAATGGAAACTGGACTGCCTTCTCTGCAGAGAAAGAGGTCCTGAATCTTCCCGGAACACAGTTATCGAAAAGATGGAAAAGCACCAACAATCCAGAGCCGTTTCTTACAAACCTTAGGTCCGAGGCACCAGCACTTTGGCAAAATAAAGCGGATTCTCCGCTTCCTGCCTGAATGGTTCCTTGTGGCCAGTCCTTCCCAAGGCAAAATCAGTCCTACAAACTCAATGCAGTTCAAACTGATTGAGTTCACTCGGGAATTTGAAAGGAACAAACAAATTTTGCCGTTTCTATAGTGGAAGACTTAAGGAATTGAATAGGCGATTCTATCATCAAGGTAAAAGGGTTTTGCATAGAATTAGCTGAATGCTAACAGCTTCTTTACAGGGTTCCGCCAAGAAAAAAAAATCTAAAGAAATGGATTAAATATAATTTCTCAAAATCGCATTTTATTTTTTCCCATCCTGAGACAGTTTTTGTGCTGCAGCGCAGCAGAAAAAAGGAAGCAAGGAGGATGTGTTCCGCTGGCTTCCGCGCGCTGTGGAGCAGAGCCTGCTCGCAGGCGCGGGGTGCAGCGCGCCCGGAGCCGCGGCGGGCGCAGGCGGCC
>JAVCKT010006729.1:0-11294 GCA_032273925.1 Rhynchotus rufescens
AAGAGCTAGCCGATTGTCTGGCTGCTGGCACTAGTCCTGTTATTGAAATTTCCTAATCCTTTGTTTGGATTAAATTTCTTGTTCTCCTCTGAAACAGGCATGGGGGATGAGAGAAGAGATTAAACTACATTACATTGTATCCCAAGCCTGTAAAAAAAAAATTCATAAAAGTGACTTTTAAATACTGTCTTTTTTTTTTTTCCTGCATATGAAGGAAGTTATTTAATTTCATGCCAGGACTTTCTTTTTGGCCTGTTTTGATTCAGTTGTGTCTGTAATAGATTCTCACTCATTTTTTAGCTGAAATATTTAGTTCTGGGCTAGCATTTGCAATACCAATCCCCGTCCTGTAGCTTGTCACAGACTTGCACTCTGAGCCTCTCAAGTCTTCTGTAATTCCTGAACAGAGCAGTGGAGTGAAGGTGAGTTAGCTGAGAGCATCCCTGCAGGTGTCAGGCAGCATTTGACATAACTGGTCCATAAAGTGGATTTGCTTGATCCCAGGCAGCAGCCTAAACAAACCTGGGCAATCCCCTCATAGAGATGAGAAAGGGAACCTTTTCCCAGTGTCACTGGAAATGTTCGTGAAATGCTCTATGGATGCCAACAATTGCCTTTGCAGCCTACTCAGCGGTTTGGGAGTTCCTGCTCCCTCTCTGGCACTGGCACTAACAATCATGCAGTCCCACAAGCAGTCAGCTCACCAGTGATGCTAATTAATTACTGCAGGCAGGAGCTCAAAATGGAACGTTGCTACAAAAAAAAAATCAAATGCCTGTGCTGTTTTGTCTGCAGCTGGTCACTAATGACTACGTTTGGGTAAAATATTCAGTATAACTAAGAGCAAAATCTCTCTCTCCCTCTATGTGCTGTTAAAGAAATAGAGCAGTCAATGGCTGAGGGATAGCAAATGCCACAAAACAGAAGCTGAGTGAAGTAAAACACAGGCTAAAGGAAAAATAGTTTTCAAAAACTTTAACGGTGAGGCGCTTTTAGGAAGGATATTGCTAGAAACATAAGACTGGAAGAGACCATCTGGGTCACTGAGTCTGTCTCTGCAAACACAAGCTGCCATTCAATAATCATTGAGTCCGGAATGATCCACCGAATATTGACTCCACATGCCTTCATACATGACAGGCCTCTTTCAACATCTTACAATAATCTTCAGGCCTACTGCAAACACCAAAGTCACATCAACAATGTGCTTCAGGAACAGAACAAGTAAAGTCATGGGCACTGTCAGTGTCTGAGGATGCGAGTTCACAATCCAGCCTTTATCCCCTCCTCATCTCTCTGCATGTACCAGCACACTACAGCAGATCAGCTTGCAGGCTTGGCTCTTAACTCACTGTATAAAATAGTGATTCATTTTCAGCCACATCAACTCCCTGGAATCAGTTAAGAAAGAGCTACTTTCTTTTTTGGCAAGGTTAGATCTTGGCTGCTAAGCTCCCTGGACGAATGCACTACTCAGATGCATGAACATGAGGAGGGATTGGTAGAAGCTCTGCACAAAATGCCACAGAGCAGCTTTCCAGAGACGAGATTTCATATTGTAGCAAAGGCGACCAAATGGCGAGCTGCCACTGAGGGAGCGGTGCTGCACACTCCTGCCCTGATCGCGCTGCTGCTCACTAAACCATTCAGCAGCCACTTGCTTTTTATGATGGGTTTGTCTTCCTCTAGCTCAGCTCACCATGGCCACCAGAGAAGTGGAAACACATAGCTGAGGAGCGGGTGGAGGGACAGAAACACCTCACCTAGCACTGGCAAACTACTGGAGTTGTCCCGTTGCACTGCAGAGCTGGGCTGCGTAAGAAGTTTCCCATGCCCTTTGTATCTGCTCCTGTACCATTCATGTGTCAACACAGAGTCTTGCAACCTTGTGAGGGATCAGATCAAGGGGCTGATTAGACAAAAAAACTCTGGAGAGAAAAAAAAAAGTATTTTTTTTCAGTCAGGGGAGTTCCCTGATCCAGTTCACCCTGGTGCTGAAAAGTAATTAGCTACATGATGGAAAGGATCATGCTAGAATAAGAAAAAAAATAGACAGGTATAACAGATAAAGTGTTGGAGAAGGTGTTGACAAAGATTTACATCCAAATATAGCCTTGAGTCCCTGAATTAAAGGAAGGTTCCTCAGTAATTTTTTCAGATGATCCTGAGAGTTCTATTCCTGAGCAAGTGTTAGTACAAGGTTGTTGCAAGAAGAGCTAAATCTCTCCCAAACAAGACTCCTATGATCTTATAATTCCCTGCTACAGGAAGAAAATGCAACTCCCCAGCACTCACAGCAATTTTTTTCTTTTACATATGTGCTAAATAAAGAATATCAATAAGCATATTTTAAACCTGCACAAGCTAAGAAATGAACTAGAATGCTTTCCTTACCATTTGTGTGTGTATGTGTATCCAGATTTAAGCCAGCTAGCTCTGAAATGACAAAGAACCTTTGGCTTCCATTAAATTTTAGCTCTCCTTAGGAAAAACACCTTTTAACTGACTGCTATTTCTACTCTCCTGCTGCCCAGGAAATAGAAACCACTCAGCTGCCTCAAAAGACAACAACCACTACACTTTCTCAGTGCTTCTTTTCCCTTTTTCTTCCTTATTCCTTCTACTCTGAGCACAGCAACAGAATAGTTTCTTTACTTCTCCTCTTCCTACTGTAGAACTTTTTCTACGGGAAGGAGAGAATTCATGTTTTACATTCCAGCTTTTTCCTTTTTATTTAGAAAATTTGGCATGACAATTTAAACATATTATTAGGATATACAGATGACCTAAGTAGCAAAGATCTAGCATGGTTCTTTTAATTTACAGCATATAATATGAGTAATGTAAACATGCATTCAAAGTACAAGTGTCAAACCTCTATAGTTCTAGGGACTGCATTAATACATGATATGTGAGTCTTTGTCCTTAAATGCAATGTGTCTAGCAGACATCAGCTCTAATATATAATAATCAGCAATCTAACTACTATATGAAAAAGGCAAATAACTCTTGGGGAATGACCTTGCTCTACTGCATAGCTTCAGAAAATCCAGTGCCTGTGATTCAAGAAGCCTATGTAGAGTCTAGAGAAAATTCAGAAAACAGTAAAAGGATCCAAGAGGCTGAAAAATAATGTTTAAGATAACGATAAAAAGATAAAGATAAGATAGATAAAAAGTTTAGGATATCTTTTTAAATTTAACAAAGACTGGTGACTGGAACATTCTGCAAAGATACATGCATAGGGAAAATATACTTGACAGTAAGAGGGGAGAAGAGTTTTGTTCTTGCAGACAAAAGTGTAACAAGATCTGATGACTGGAAACTGGAGTTAGAAAAATTCAAGCTTGAAATAACACATAATTTCTTAGTAGTGGACATAATTAAACACTGGAACAACTTGCTATGGGAGCTGGTAAATTCTCCATTGCTTGGAGTCTTTAAAACAAAATTAGATATTTTTCTATGCACCAAACTCCTGAAAGAGATCAGACAGCAAGATCACTTACAGCCTTAGAGCCTTGGAAGTTGTTTCATATGAATCCATGACCAGCAACACCTTTTGAGCTGGGGAGCTGGGGCTGGGCTGATATTGTCGAATTTAATGGCCTTCTGGAAGAAATAATGCCCTTATATTTCAGGCACAAATTTGATCTAAATATTTATAATCTGCTACCAGCAGATGGATTTTTTAAATAATAAAGAAAAAAAATCAGACATATATTGCCTTTAAACATCTGTGAAATTTTCCTGGTTAATGTTGGCTTTTGTGTGTCTCTTTAAAAGCATTTTGTTTAGTGCAGTGACTTTAAAAGTCAGAGATATCTAGCTGTGCATGCATAAATTTTCCTGGCAGACACAGTATAAAAATCTTAATTGAAGATAGCATCAAAAGAATAAAAAAAATGCAAAAAACATCCAGATTCATTTTCTTGACTACTTACTCGGTGTGTGCTTTTCTTTTAATGATATTTTTTATAATCTTTGTTCTTGCTATCGTATTTTCACTATCATTGTCATGCCTTGAATAAAAAAAAAATAGGTTGATGATATTATAAAGTTTACAGCGATTGTTCAAATCTTCAGGGAACGAAATCCCTCCCTGTGACATTAAACAATTTACAAAACACCAGGAACAACCACTCTAATTGCAAAAAGCTATTAATTTTCATCATTTTCATAATTTTACAGGTGTCGAATCTTAATCCTTTATGCCCAAGTATATTATATTGCATAGTTCCTTGCTGACTTGCCACGGGCTGATTATTTATGGCTTACTACATTCTAATAAAATCTCTATCTCATCTGCCTATCAAGTAGAAAGGAAATAAAGGAGTTGCCAAAATTACTCTTTGAGCTCCTTTTAAAAAATAAAAAAGGAGAAGGATATACTATTACTCTTCCCTCCTGTAGATCATTCTGAATGCTCTCTCTCGGGAAAAAAAAAAATTAATTCTTCAGTTTACCTTTTCCTTACTAATAAACACAACAGGCTCCATACAATCATCAGCTTGAATCTTCAAATTATTTTTCAAGGAATGTTATACTTATGGCTATCTTAAAATCATAGAATCATAGAATGCTTAGGGTTGGAAGGGACCTCAGAGGTCATCTAGTCCAACCCCGCTGCACACGCAGGATCACCTAGAGCGATCAGTTATTTGAGAAGACAGCAATTCTGCAGTCAGTATTTTTGGAATATACTTGGGATATACTTTTTTACCAAGAGGGAGTCTCCTACTGCTGCTGCTTCTGCCCTGGCAAGTCACTTAACAAGAGCACTTGTCCCTGTGTTAGCCCTGTGCTCATTGCATAGTGCAGAGGTTCCCCCTGTCAATGTTTCTTCTAACACAGAACACAGGTAGTTCTTTTTTTTTTTTGCTTCCAAGGCAATGTGAACTTTCACTCACTGCTGAGTTTCCATGCATTTTCTGTTATTCTGAACAGGAAAAAAAAATGCTTACCATACCAAAACTTTTGGATAAAATATATTTAGGATATGTTTCCACATATGTCTAAAAAGATCCCAAATAATTAAAAGAACTCGGTGAAAGGCAATCTCAGAGCATCTATACTTGGTTGCTCACATGAGGACTGACTCTCTACTAACTCTCTGGTGTAGTAATTCACATTTCTGCAAACCACTACTCTAAATAATGCTATGGCCATTTGCAGAACCACAAATAATGGCCACCTTCTGCTAGGCATAGCTGTAGAAGTTTTTGTTAAAATAAATAATTAAAATAAAGTAAGATTCTGTAGCAGTTTAATCTCTCAAATTGGCAAACAAATTGGCAGTGTGTGCCGATTTAAAGCAAATACACAGACACATTAAGCACAGTAATGAAAACTATTATTTCTTCCGGCAACTAATCTGGCCATTATCAGATGGCAGTTTACCATATGTGTCATGGTAGAAGAAATCTTGAGAGATCTGAAGTGTGATCACTTCGGGAAGGGCATTCCATATGTTGAGGGTGACCAAAAGGATATCATTAGCATGTCTATGAGAAGAGCAGATGGAGTAGACATGGAGATGAAGACAGAAGAGACTAGCAGGTGACAGGGAAAGGAGAAGTTACAAAATTGTGTTGCAACTGAGAAGGTAGTTGCGTTTACAGAGCACCGGGCTGCTCCTGGGCAAATTGGGCTCCATGGGCACCCATCTGAAAAGCCAGACAACCAACTTTATGGGAAGAAGCAAATACTTCTGTGCTAGGTTATTGCCCACAACCGGCTTGCTAGGGGTCTGCTAATCACCAGCGCTGGCATAAAAGAAGTGAGAGAAAGCTGTGACCAGGGTTGAGGACGGAGCCACAGCACTACTCCTTCAGTGGCAACCAGCTATTACTTTGGGTTAGCTCTATCATCAAGATCAGGTCACGGCTCAACAACTAGCAACACTGCTATAAAAAACAGCACAAGCCACTGCTGCTTTGCAACCTCTTATCTCTCCCCACTTGTCTCTGCCCCCAAGCCAGCCCCTCAGTTGCACCAGGAGCAGTGCGGTTGGATGGATCAGACTAGTGAAATAAGTCAGCTGAAAAAGGCACCTCTCTTCCTCCACCTTCCCTCATGGTCTTTTCCAGCCAGATCAGGTTCCTAATTTGGTTTACCACACAGCTGAACAAAACCACCATGCCAGCAAAACAGTATAAATAGCAGAGGGACAGAAGTGAATGTCTGGGAGAAGAGTGTCTTAGGCCAGCACTGCTACCAAAAGAATTGTAAAACAGCATCCTCAGAGGTCTAGAGACTTGTGGAGACAGGGAAATCTATGGAGATACTAAAGAAGCACAGAAAGGAACTGCAAAAATAGGCCAGGGAGATAAGTACAAGCATAGTGTTTCAAGAGACCTTTTTGACATAGGAGGAAAAAAAAAAAAAAAAAAAAGCTGTCATATGCATGATTACAGATAACAAAAGCCGAGAAGGCTTTTCTATGACATAGACAGAGGTAAGAGGAGATTTTTAAATAAAATAAAATTCATATATATCAAGACATACAGGTTAAGAAAGAGAGCGGAGTCAATGATGACACCCAGGTTCTAAGTCTGAGTGAGAGAGAGTCACTGTGTGCCTTGCAGGTAGGATCACACAGTCCATGCCCAGGGGAAAAAAAATAGGAGTCCTTGTGTAGGAATTGCAGATGGAGTTTCAAGTCGGGAGGTTCTCTGAAACACTATCCTGTATTTCCTCAACAGGTGGATGCTTTAGTTCTCAGTGAATGCCTATGGATTTTTTTTTTAACGAGTTAATTAAAAAATGCATTTGCTCATGATGATAGAAACAACCTTATTCACAGAAGACAAGGATAAATCTATTCAGGTAATGTTTTACAAACCTTTACACAAGAATCCAGAATGGGCCAAAGCTGCATTCTTTACTCTTTACCTTTCTGGGGATAAAAAGGTGCATTAGATTGAGAAGCCTTAACTCTACCTCCACTGTATTTTTGGTGCTGTTGGAATCTGGAATGACAACTAAAGGCATTTAAGAGCTGGCTTTGATGACAAATTATTATATTATGATATATTATGAATCTGCATTTGTCTATTTTAGTAATGGAATAAGAAAGTAAGAGACTCACTTATTGGGAGTTATACCGAACTTGTGGAAATGCTTTCAAGCAATCTTATCTCCTTCAGTGCCATCCAGTGGAATTAATGTGAAATATCACTCCCCAATAGAAGGAGTATATACAAATATACAGCATATAAAGCAGCTCTATATTCTCAGGAGGTGCTGTTCACACCACCTAAATTGCAGGTTGTCAAGGTTATTGGTATAACAATAATGAAAAACAGAACTGTGACTTTCAATAGCAATAATTCAAATTAGATCTGACATTGCTGGCTGGAGTCTCAGAAAATCCCCTTATATCATTTCCAAAATAGTTATTTGTGCCTGCAAAATATGTGGCACATACAAAATTCATCCTGGTATAGCACAGTATAAAGATTTAATAGCATCTGTTTTTGTAATGCAGCTATCCCCAGTCCAAGTCAGCTATAGCTATTACCTATCATTTTTCTTTTCCTCCAAGGCATGACTAGTTTGAAGGATCAGGGCTATCTCCATTTACAGGTGCTTACAATCCCAATAATATACATATGTTTAAAACATATTTTCAAGCATATCTGTATCATATTAAATGTGTGTGTATCTAAACATGCATATATGTATGTGTATACATGCTTATGCTCAAGTACAAGTTTGATATTTTATGCCATCATTACAGACTTTTTTTTTGAGAAAAGACTTTCTTGCCCTCTTCAAACTTTGCTGATTCTTCCTGAATTACAATGATCTCATGATGATATTTGCATTAAGAGTCTTAAAGTCACTTTCTTGGTTTCTCCAACTCTAGGACAGAGTGGTTTGCCAAAGGCCAAAGGCTTTCTATCTAAAATCTCTTTAAAGATGGTTTTCAGGATGGAATTTTGCAAATAAATAAATTCCTACCTCTTTTGCTCTTTTATAGTACATAGAAAAGACAAGAAAACATAAAATTGGAGAGGACAGAATATTTTCTTGGTCTTATTTACACTAGCACATGCAAAAAGTATTGAAATGCTAATGTCTCATGCTTGTGGAGTTTTAACCTTCCTTTCTCAATATCTCTGTTCAAATCCCAATAGTTCCTCTGCCAATGCTCCTCTTCCCATCACAGCTTATCCCTTTGCTCAAAGTCAAGACTTTCCCCTGTTTAATTTTTCTTTTTTTTTCAATGTGCTGTCGTTCTTCTGTTCCTTGCACAGGCTCTCAGCTCTATCCTCCCTTATTTCTCCCAGTTCTAGTATCCTGGCCTAGAGTCTCCCTCTCCATTCCCCTTCCTCAACTAATATCTCTTTGTCCCATTGCTTTACCAGTCTGAACCCATCCTCTTCCAGCTTTCCCAAGATGTAATTTTCTTGCTTACCTACTCCCAGCATCCTATCCCTATTCTTTCAGGCTTGCTTATTTCCTGCCTCAATATTCACTGCTTTCCACCCCTCAGTCAGCATGTATGTTCTTAATATACATGCCTGCGCATCAGAAAAGAGTAAGGAACAGCAACAGATCTTTGTGATCAAAGGGCATGGTGCCTATAGCCTCAGGTCCACCCAAGTCCAGGGCAGCAGAGGACTCGTGTGCCCTGCAGCCTCCAACTCTCTACTGTAACAGCAGCATGGATAGTGAGGGGATGCACTAGTCATAAATGTGTAAAGGGCTTTTTTTTAAAAGTTTTCAACTTTTCTGTAACACAAATTACAAGTCTGCTTGAGAACATAAAGGCACTTAAGCACCTAGAAGATAATAATCTCCATAATATTTTATTCTAAACATCCAGGCTTTTCCTGATTTTTTCCTTAGCTCATGGTTGCTAGCATGAAAGTCACCCTAAACTTCAGCACTTAGAAAATTTCAAGCCAAGCAGCAGGAATTTAGCGAAGTGCTGAGTAAGCTTTAGCTTTACAAACTCATATACTGAGAAGTAACAGAAAGCCCTATGGTAAGTACTGATATATGTTTCAGCTATAACTTATTACTAAATGCAAAATAGAATCTAAGCTAGCGGTATTAAGACCACATGTGTGTAAAGGAAAAAAAAGTGAAGGTCTTCATTTCTACCTTTAGTAGTATCCTCTGCAATTAGGCAGTACATGTTCCTCTGCTGAAAAGTCACAAGAGAGTGGGTCATTTTACGCTTCAGAGCTGCTCACAGAAGCACAGCAGTGGCACAACTGTGGTAAAGGAAAAACACAGATTTACTCCAAATTTCCTGCCATTAACAGGCTTATACAGTCATTGATACCCTTTCAGCAAATATTTTTTTTTAATCTAAAGATTACCTGATATGGTGGTACCTAATATATTTCCACAGTCTCAGTTAATTAGATCAGAGGGCAAATGAGCATCTCCAATAATCCGGCTTACTGAACAGTGGTGACTGACCCCCTGGCACCTGAGGACCCGTCCCTTGGGAATGCTGCCCCGTTGCTGGTTAGGAGACCTTCAATGACCTTCTCCAGTAAAATATGTTTCCATATTTTCCAGGAAATAGCAAAATATATTTTCTCCTCCCTGTTTTAATCTGGATTCCTAACAAACCTTAGCCAGGGCTCTCAAGTGTTTGCATATTACTTATTGTAAGGATGAACCTACGGATGATGCTCAGAGGATTTACTCTGCCAATGGAGCAAGATCCCAGTTATTACCCTTCTGTGGCAATAACTCTGAGCTTTATCTTTGCATGCTGGGATGTTAAGGCCACACTTTTTATATTAAGCTGAATAAAGAGTGTTGCTATATATTAACCTTAGCTGCACCAAACATAATTGAACTCAATGGGGCTGCTGCCCTCTGTGTTTCAGCAGGACTTGACTTTGAAGATATAACAATTCAGTGGTTTACAAAGGCAGAAATAAACTTTCTTTATTATATAGCAAGTGCAGGTGCATTGCTATGATTGTAGACACTGGTATGATTCACCTTGAGATTTTAGTTATATCTTGCCAAGAGAAGCTATTATCAAGTCCCAAATGATCTACCAACACTGCTATCAATACAGTATTTAGAAGTTCCTTCCCTAGTGGGAACAAAAACATCGCTTTTCTTCCAATCTCGAAAATTAAATGCACAGTATTAGCGCCATCAATGAGGTGTTTAACTTCAAAATTGCCTTTCCTGGTGAGAATGAAAACACTACTTGTTCCCTTTTTAAAATTAACAGCAGTATTTTTCCCTCTTCCCTACAACACTTCTTTAATCAACCTGAGACACAGTATGTCTCTAGTGCACAAAGAGCATTGCAGGTATAAATCTCCTTGTGTCTAGGTGTGCACATGAATGACACTCAATGCTCCAGGGCTAGAATCTAACCTGTTTCCAATATGTTTCAGGCACTCAATAATAAAGTAGAAAGAGTATGTTTGCAACAAGCAGGTAGGGGAGGAAAAAAAAATCGATTTTGGTTTAAGTCATATTTATACCAAGATAAAGGTTATGTATGTGATGCAGAAGAAGCATTACATTCTTTCTGCCCAAAATTAACAGTATAAGGCATCACTACCTCACATAACAAGTATGACTGTTTATGGCTAAAAATTGCTGTGGGACATGTCAGAAATGGGAAGGAAACTTCACAGTTTGATTGCAGACTTTCTGCCTTTTTCTTTCTTGCTCTACATACTAATTGAAAATTATAGCGAGTTTGCCCATTCTCATCTGACTCATAACCACTCACTTACTATCACCAAATTATTCATACTGTTATGGTAAGATGCAACACTACAGGGCTTGAGCAGCAAAGTGAAGGCAAAGCACTTGCTGCAATGGATAAGGGGCAAAAATGCCCCTTAATTGTCCCTTAATTGGACAATGTTTTCTAGCTTAGCTTCCTAAGGAACACAGAGATACTTCAAGTTATACCACCCTCCTCATTGTTACATGGCAATTTCTAAGAAATAAGATTCTTAAGTCACACGAGAAGAAACATCTCTTCCTTAAATCATAGAATCCTTAAGGTTGGAAGGGACCTTTAGAAATCATCTAGTCCAACTCCCCTGCACACGCAGGGTCATGCAATCTAACATGTAGTTTACTTCATGATGACATGTAGACATTAATAAATGGAAACCCAATCATACACAAACTTTTAATAAAAAAAAAAGGGGAAAAAAAAAAAAAAAAAAGACAACCATCCAACCAAAATAAACTCACCATGGCTATCTTGGGACAGCCCCTCAAGCACTGGAAATTCCCTCCTCTGAGGCACTGACTCTTCAAGGACCATCTTGGTAGACAGAAGC
>JAVCKT010006731.1:5113-15218 GCA_032273925.1 Rhynchotus rufescens
GATGGAGGGCTTTTTACATATTATTAAATATATAAATCTGTGTGCATATCAACACATTAGATGTCTTATAGTTCATAGAACATCTTAGTTGTTATAGAACATCTAGTACTGCATTTACTGAAACAGTAAGTTTCTGTAAATTTTGGTGAAAGGTATATTACATTTCAGATTTTTTTTTTTAAAGATGGAAAGTAGAGAGTTTTATTGATTTAGAAGGAATGGCTTGTTGAGATTTTTCATATATCATTTTCAAGACAGAGTAGAATATTTTATTTCAAAAAACATATAATCTTGCTACTTGTAAAGTATATTTAATTTGGATGTGAGGGTGTGCAACTTGCAGACGGGTTTCCAGACAGGGACCTTCAGTTCCTCTGCTGGCGCTGGAACAGGAACACGGAGAGCAGAGCTGCCACAAGGAAACATATGGCATTCATGGAATAGCACAGAGACCCTGGCCTTTCTCATAAAGCAAAAGATTTATTTGGAGATTTCAGGTCACCCACACAGGTTTGCCTGTTGCTGAAATGATTCACTGGATACTTCTTCAGTAATCTGCTAGTGTTGTGCCGGACACGGCACACAACATGTGCCATGTTATGTGATTATTTTGATCATCTCTTACTCCTTTGTCAGCTTAGTTTTTATGCTAGATTCAGAAACAGCTAAAGTATTTGCTTAATGCCTTCATAAAAACATACCCCTGCTCTTATCAAAATCGTGTCATTTGTATTTACTGATCTTTCCAAAATATATGACAAGAAAAAACATTAGTGTAAATTTTACTCTTGTTATATTTCTGTATTATCCACAGTCATTTGGATCCTAAATACAGATTTTATCTGTTTTTTTTCCCCATAAAATCATTCAAAATGATATCGCAAATGGTCTTAAGCTTTAGATTGAGGTTAGTTTCTCTAGAAAAGAGTCTGCCCCTTAAAGTTTTACAAAGCAGTTGATTTTGAGTTCATTTTCATTATCTCCATAGATACAACGAGTAACTTAATAGCATAAGCAGCAAAGAAGAATGCGGTAGTTCAAGAGTACAATAAATCCATCCTAGAGCTTGTAGAAACAGATTAAAAAAAGAAGACACAGCATGCAAAATATTGTGCTAATATAAACTCACTCTTTCAGCATTATTACTTAAAACAAAGACAACTTTATTTCTTTGTTGCCTTTGCACCACCAAATTTTAGAGCACATCAGGTATTATCTGTTCTCTGGCAGCCAGTGCAGAAGCACAAATCTGCCAACTACTGCACGCTCTGCTGCGTTCAGCAGAGCCCTAATTATGAGCCCACATGTGACCTGGATCACGTCTGTGCTGCAGGGTCATGCAGTAATAATGTATATTTAACATGAACAACTATGGCCTGCGTAGTTTTAAAATCCTCTGAGTTTTAACAGCCTGGGGCATTCTGAAGGGCTTCCTTTGCGAGATGAGTGCTGCATCCTGGTGTCAGGCACAGGACCAGGAGGAAGGATAAACCTAATTCAATGAGTGCTCTGGATTTATCTTGTATTTTAGCATAGCAGAGGGCTGTCCAATGCCCAGGACAGCCTTGGGGTGCTTTTCTCAGCCACTGCAGGCATTGCAGAGCAGAGCCTGGATGGCAGACACGGCCATCCTGCTCTGCCCTTGCCAAAGGGGGACCATGGAAGGAAGCAAATCCCCCGTGCACTGACCTGCACTGTCTGGGAACAGCCTGGTTCCAAGCTTATTCTGCAGGAAGAGAACGTTCTCAAGAGTAACTTAGAGGTGAGAACGTAGATAGACTAAAACCTTTATTCTGTGAAGAAATCAGAAGCAGACATGCATACATGGAGCACAGTAACCGCCTCTAGCGGGCGGCACCAACTGCATAATATGTGCATCATTTCACAACAGTAAGTCTGCAACAGCTACCAGGTAGCTCATGAAGAAACAGGAGCTAACAGAATGGCAGCCTGGTTTGTATTGATTCCTTCGGAGCTGCCTCCCCAAGTTAGATGTGCAGTACCACATCTCTTCCTTCCTACCTCTGTTAAGGACTCACAGTTAAATGTCCTAGGTCCTCACGTGAAAAGTCTTTTGCACAGATTGCCTAATGATCTACAGAACCTAAACTCAAATGGCCCAAGCAAAGTAGGAGATGACAGGACAGAGTCATCTCAATATTTCTGGTATCCCATGGGAAACCAGCTGAAGGATTTGATCTCTGCTAAAATTGACCTGATGGACAAAAGAGCTTATTTTAACTCAGTCTCTCACCCCAATTCACTGCACAGTCACACGAACACTTGGGCTAGTACAACCCAAAGCGGGGAAAGGGTGCATTACAGCTCTACCTCTCCTGGCAGCAGCACTGGCATATTTCTATTTAACCGTTATGTAAAACTGTGTCTTCACAGTCCTCAAGCCATTTCATTTAGTCTCCTGCATCACACGCACATCACAAAGATTTTTGCTACTGTCCAGACTGGAGACACTTCATAAGCAAAACACGAGTCCTCAAACAGGACTGAAAAATTATGATATGTTTAATTAAATATGCAGTGATCCAATGGGTGTATCTAATGGGTGTATTTTTAGAAATATCTGCAGTCTAGTAGTTTTAGAAGAGGACTGCCAAGATACATGCCACCAACATGAGGGAAGCAGACGAATTAATTTGTCTCCCTGCCCCACTCCTGCTGCCTTTCATAAGCACTTTTTAAGGCCTCAGGATGACAGCTGACCTTCTGATAGCTGACCTCCTGGCTGCATGTCTATGAAAAATAACTGACGAAAATGGCAAATCTTGAAAGTATCTAGGGAATGTGGCATACAGCTGTGATGTAAACAGAGCAAGTTTAATGACTGTTAATAGTATGACTGTCCATTCTCTGCTGTGTATTCACAAAGCTAAGTGACACCAGGCTTGCCTATGAGAAACCTTTATCCTGAGGATTTATTCATTTTCTCTCTCCATTCTCTCCCTCATCTTTTACCTCTTCTTCATATGTGATAAACCACAGAATAAGTTATACAAACTGCTCATTTAGAACAGTTAAATTACCTATTTTGTTACCTGTTTTGCTGATTGTCATCCCAATACCACTCCCAATGACTCAGCTGGAACAACTTGTGTTTTTCCCTCAGTGGCTGAAGACAGACCAAGAGACACCATCCTCCTTCCTTTCTCTGAAGTTACATTTTCTTCCCTTCCATTTTCCTAGCGTTCACTGCCCCATCTGATCTCTGTAATCTTGGTCCAGTTTTACCTGCTCCTCTTCCTTTCTCTGTTCTTTCCCTCTCATAGAAGATAATGTGGCACCATGCAGAAGTAGTTCTCTTGATAGACAACTAGTTAAAAATCCAGAACTGCATAAGCCACTTTGGATGCTGCTCTGAAATAGCAGTGCTTCAGATCACTACAGCTATAACATTTCAAGTTAGGACAAAAATGAGCAAAATGCCCCTCTAGCATTAATACATTAGGCTACCCAAAGGAAGCTAATGTACTCTCTTTAGAGGCCTGATAGAAGGATTTAGTCCTTGCTCATGCATTAAATCATCAAAATTGCTAATGGCTGCCACCTTTTAAATCTAGCTTAGCCATAAAAGGACCGTCTCTACATTGATAATTTCAAATCTCAAAAAATGGATAGTTAAGACTGCACTGAGTACACTACAAGAAATAAACCTTTCGTTAGGAGAAAATAATACCTAAAAGATTGAAATTCTCATATATATGAAATAGCTTAGTAGATCAACCCCTCAGACTATCTTGAGCAGGCTGCAATGGGTACTTGTGGGCAGGATGCCAACCCGTGGGTCCCGAGCTGCTCACAGCACCGTGTTCACATGAGCACATCCTTGCCTCACACACGGCTCCCAGACCCCAGCCCTTCTCCTTCCCCACGCTGGCAGCAAATCACAGACAAAGACCCATGTTATTTCAGTTATTGTAGGATGAGCTGCACCATGCGGTTAAATAAGAGCCCTGTTCAAGCCATGGGATTGGACGTTCATTCGTTGTAAGATGCCACATCAGTGGAAACTAAACAATAAACTTACCTTGTTCCAGTGACTCAATGCTCCACAAACAGAGGCAGGATAAATAGAGAACATGCCTACAAAATTCCTTGCCATGGGTGAAGCCTGCTCAAAACACAGCTCATGACAGAGTTGGGTTGTGAAGCGTGCACTTCACTGTGCTCCTCACAGCCCCCAGACATGTTGCTCCATGCTCCCAGCCCCCATCACCTGTGGCCAGAGCTATCAGAGTCCATTTAGACCAGCTGGGTCCAAGGAGGGTGGAACAACAGCTTTATCTGCTCTGCATAGCCTTGCTTTACAGCTAGTGTGAAGACTTGCTCTGTTGCCCACAAACATGTACAAAGTCAGTTGCAGAGTTGGCAGCTGGCACCTTCCTCCCCAATGCCTGACAGCTTTATAGTGCCATGGCACAGCCAGAAGTCCTCTTATCTCATTGTGTTAGTGAGAGGAAAAAGATTACAAATACACCTCGGACTGAGAGGAGGAACTATTGCTTGAAACAAGGACAGGAAAATGAGTTAGAACAGGGTAAAGTATTAGAAGACAAACACTCTTACAAATATTTAAGTTATTAAAGCATCTGAAGAAAGCTCGGGGAAAAATCCTATATCTGCCTCTACCTACACCTGAGGCCTTGCTATAAATCGTTGTTTCTATGCCAAGCACAGCCCAAATTCCTGGACACATGAGCGGGTTGAAGACGGCGCTTGCCGTTTGAAGGGCAGTGTGTAGCACCCACATTGTGTGCAGGTCTTCACCTCTGGAAAGAAAGCCCCCAGCAACCATAGTAGCACATTTCTTCCAAACAAGGTTGGCACTACTGCTAACATCTGTAAGATTAAGTGGCATAAAATCACTTGTATTTCCTCCTTCAATTCTTTTGGAAAGTGGGGCTATTTTAGCCAAAGAAAAGCCATTGTTTTAACAATTGGTAATTACTTGTTAACATTCTTCCTGTTTTAGTATGTTAATATTATTTCATGTCTCCTCTGGAGCTGTAAACAGAGAGAGCTCAAGCACATCAATGAGAAAACCCAATGTCCCCTCTGCAAGGGAGGGCAACAGCATCCCCACCTCCGTGGGGACAGAAGCGACTTCAGAAAGACTCTGGTACAACCTGTTGCTCCAAGTGGGACCGTTGCCAAACCTTTAAACATCCAGGGGGAGACCCTGTGACCTCCCCAGTCAGCTGTTCCTAAGGGGACTGCTGTGCACTCCCAGTCAGGAAGCTCCTTCCAGCATCCAGCCAAGCAGTAAATTGTGGCTACTGCCCCTTGCTGTTTTGCCTGGCTCTTTATAACTGCCCTTCAAATCGCTGTAGGCTCTTTACTAGATTCCCTCTTGGCCTCCATTGCTTCAGACTACATAGACCATGTACACAGTATTTTATCACAGGACACACACTCCAAGTGCATTACTGCCTTTCAGGCCTCCCATAGACCCTCTTTAGGAACGGGGCCCTCCCGTTTGCTGCACGGCCCTGCCTGCTGCTCCCCCTAACTCAGTGTCATTGACAAAGGGGCTGAGGGGGCAGTCCCACCTTCATCAGCTGGTGACAGAAATGTGAACGGATTGGCATTGAGCCCTGAGAGCTCTGCTCACTACGGGCTGCCAGCTGGACACTGATCTCTCCGAGTCCAGCCAAAGGTGGTCAGGTCCGTTTTGAACCCACCTAACAATCTGTTCATCCAGATTGTGTCTGCAGTATCAGAAGGGCCATTTTCCACTGGAAGAATCTGGCAGCTTTGAATCTTTCCTATGCTGTCAGCAATGAAAATGCACAGACAGGTGGAAGAGAAGCATTAAATGGCAGCATTAAATCTTCACAGAAGTTCAGAGACTTAGGACTGCAGAGGTCAGCACTGAACAGCACCATAAATTTGTCAGTTTAAAAGCAGCAGTCTATATGGCATTTAGCTTACTGAGAAAAGACAGTATTTAGCTTACTGAGAAAGGACAATAGTGTTTTACAGTAGAAACAGGCCTGTTGGAGGACCAGCAGAACTTCAGATGCATATTGAGGCACATCTTGCAAGAATTAAGTGGGTACTTCCCAAATCAAGCAAAGTGTCTCTAACTTTCACTTACAGAACCAAAGAACATCTTCTATTCAACATGTGGCCTAGTTAGCAGTTAATAAGGTCACAGTTTCAAGAAGATCACAGCACTCATACAAAGAGGTTTTGTAGCTTTCCCAGAAGACACCAACAGAATTGCTAGCATGTGACCCAAAGCTGATGTCACAAATCATAGTATAAACATACTCACTGATTTCATTGAGGAGAGGGCATTCAGATGAAGAGTGCACCACTTCAGGTGTAAGTACACAAATTAGCAATTAGAGATAATTGCTGTCAGCTGCATTTTGCTATTTGAAAAAATTAATGATGTGTAATTAACACTAATTTAAGGACAGATGAAAGCCCATAGTGGTGCTAGGAGTAGACACAGTTGACATTGGACAGCTGCCTTAAACAGAGTTCTGATGGTGGCAGCCTACTGTGTTCTCAAACCAAACTTAAAACAGCTTTAATCTCCTCTTTGTCTTCTCAGGCATTTCCTGTCAATTAATCTCTCTCTGTACTCAGATCCTCAACAAAGGTGCAGGAGAGGAAAAAAATCCATTGGGCTTCCTACTGCTCTGAGCAGCCTGCCTGAAATCAGCCAGACTCTACTCCTTGTTATCTACACAGGGGCTCATGTAATGGCACAGGATCTGTTGCACAGATATTCGTTACACAGCCGAACTTACAGCGGAAGCCTGTGAAACTCTACCCTGAGATGCAGGCACTTCTACAGCTATTTGAAAGCGGATAAACACATCCAGACCCCAGATTAAAATGAGTTGACTGGAAGATTTCCTGGCAATTTCAAATAATCTACTCTGACAACGCTTCCTGTCTTGGAATAAGAGTTGTGCAGCCCGAAGCAGCCTGCTGTTCTTCCATGGCCCCAAAACGCCATGGCACACAAAGTGCCCTGCCAACGCAGCACACTGACACGCAGGACAGCCATATGGTCAGGCATGTCTAGATGATCTCCTACTCTGTAAAAGTGGCCCAGTCAAATGTAAGAATACACATTTTTGTCCCATGGAAGCTTAAGTACAATGAGTGGCAGACAGATGGGGGAAGAGAGGCTCTTTGCTCTTTACAGAATTGTGATTCTGTAGCTTTCCTGCAGCTCGGTGAAGAAGTACACAGTATGAGGCCCCTGCTTGGTCAGGTCAGCACTTTAGCCAAAGGTAAGTCAATCTCCTAAGTACCATTCCCACCAATACAACACAGCACACTGAAGTGTTAGCATCAAAAGTCTATCTATTCTAACAATTCTTCCTGTAAAAACACATGCCTGTTATAGGCTCACATGAATCATTTCCTGACTCTGTAGACTGATTCTGAAGAAATTTGCTCCCAGCATTTGGTTAACCAAGCTGTGAGAGCCTCATGCAGTGTGGTTTATTAGGCGTTGTTCAGCAGAGCCATCAGTCTCAGACCATACTGGACCAGGCCCAAATGAGCCAGCATCTCAACTACAATAATGGCCAACTGCACATATTTGTCAGTGGGGACAACAGGGACCAGTTCTTGGCTGAGTTTCAGATTTTCCAACATCAGACAAGTCCAAAGGTCCAAACCATACACAAGTGATGTCTCTGTCCCGCATGGCTAAGGCATGCCTATTTCCAGTAACTGTATTCCCTCCCCTTGGCTAATGTGGTATTCTTGGGGGAGAAGGAAGAGGAAAGGAGTCCAATCTAATTAGTATTTATATTTGGTCTAAAAGGACAGTTTTCACACCAGGAAATGAATGAGCAATGTTTCCCAGGAGCAGTCACTGCAGTTCCCAACCGGGACTTAAGTGGTGAGTCTGGTTAACTGCCCAGTTTCCTGAAGCCACTCCAGCACACCTCTGGGTTCACCACACCTGACCTTTATTAGCACAGCTGAGCAGTCTTAGGCTCCAGCAGTGTAATTGCTTGGGGATGGTTCACGGGGGGCTTCCTCAGAAAGAGGTCTTTATAAGTCTAATAATTGTTATTCTGGAGCCCCAATCAACATCCAGATTCTTCGGACAGCTCTGAGATTTCATTTGAATTTCTGCTTCTTTAACTTTTATTTCTATGGTATCAGGTTCAGAAGTAATTTATTAATAAAAGACTAGTCCTTTATAGTCATGCTGAGAAGCTCAAACAGATTCAAAATACAGTTAAGACATTTTCAGCACTAGCAGAACTTCACAATAAATAGTGGTTTCACTGCAAACAGGTTTTTCAATAAACCATTCAGAAATTTGGATGCTTTTTGGAGCAGAAGGAGTCTGCAGCACTTATTCCGCTTGTGACAGTGAGTTTCACTTTGGTCCTGGGTAAAATGTTTAAGCTTTTCACATTCCCCCTATTCTACTGATTTCACAGCAATTATCTTCTCACCTGTCACATGCAGTGTGTAGCAACCAGGAACAGAGCTCCTTTCTGTGCTTCTGTGACATCTGCAGAAATAACTGTCCTCTGACTTCAGAGCACCCAATTCCCTGTCCCAGGTTTGGAGAAACCAGCCAGGAAGGTGTCCTGGGCAGCAAGCAAGCGGAGGTGCAGGAAAAGAGGAATTTCCCTGCAGGGATCGGCTGAAGAGAATTACCTGGTTGCCTAGAAACTTAAGATTAACTCAGCTCAGTTTTCCCCTTCCTCCACACATGCACTTAAGGACGGGCTGTAAATTAGCAGCTTGGGGGATGCAGGACAGACCATCTGCAGAGCGAGACCCCGGCTCACCGCGCTGGGTCAAATACCAGGCAGGGGGCAAGGAGGTTTTTCTGCCCTCCCTTCCCCCTTCACCAGTTTGCCTTAGTTTCCTCCTTTGGTTCTCAAAGAAAGTTTCTCCTTGCTGAGTTTTTGCCGCCAGATGCTAATCGGGCAGCTCGGTTACGCAGCCCTGCAGCCCAATCCGTGCATGCCAGAATTGCAGCTCCTATGGCAGTCAGTTGTGCAAATGCAGGTAGGGTACAGGAAATAAACACTCAACAAGAACGAGCCACTGGTATTTAAAGCAGATGATGTTTAAAACAAAATTGCATTAAGATCTGCCTAGATCAGACAGATCTGGACTTTCTGTCACACAGTTAAACATGAAAAAACACCACCACTAATGCAAACGTTAGGACACAAGTGTGTGGATGAGCTTTAATGGTGTCTGTGTAAGATGAAATCTCTCTCAAACTGAAATAACAGACCAAAATGAAATTGAATTAAGAATCATCTATAAAATAATGGAATTAAGAAGATACTGGAAAGTATCTCTAATTTAGAGGATTGAACATTCACACTCATAGACAGCAGCAACAGACACTGAGGGAAATGGATATGGTGCATGCCTAATAGATGTATGGTACATGCCTAATATCCTTGAGGACATCTGGTTGAGAGCCAACGATATGGTTATCATTATGCTGCATAGTTACAAGCTGGAGGTTAATTATTAGCAGAGCTTAATATCAAAGAGTTTGATCCAGACTACGTATCCGTGCACAAACACACACACACATACTTAGGTATGTAGCTGCTACCCTGAAGCACTCTATCCCCAGACACATTCAGCACAGCTAGGTACTATGTGGCATATTGTGTTAATGATAAAAGCTATACAGAGGCTTCTTTTCAAGAAGCTGCTCTTGAAAAGAGTGGAATTTAAGTAAACAGGTGTTGTGTGGGCTTTTCACCATCATGGATGTTTTTTGGCAATACCACTTCAGTGGTTGTTTAGAACAAAGTCACATTTTATGAAAATCTAGCACTGAAACGTAAGAAAGAGATTTTTTTCAGATTCCAAGAGAAAGGTCTGAAGTTGTCCTCTGCTCCACACCTGTGTGCTTTGCTAGGAAAAGCAGTGAGCTTCTACAAGGACAGGTTGCAAACATCAAACTTCTGTCATGCTTAAAAATTATTTTATGAAAATCTGTGACTTCAGACTGGTGAGATGGATAAGATGTGGAGACAAGGGAGCAAAGCAACTGACACCTTTATATAAATTAAACTCAGTGCAATTGTTCCTTGTTCTCCATAGCAAAATGCCACTCGTCCCA
>JAVCKT010006731.1:15228-34594 GCA_032273925.1 Rhynchotus rufescens
GAAACATAAATGGAGCTTTTTGTGAAATAAATTAGAGCACATTTGCCAAATAAATTAGAGCACCTTGACATTTCAGAGATGAACAACCCTACCGTATCCATGAATTCACTCACTCACTTGTCCCATTTCCTAAAGAGAGGAATTCAACTTGGCTGAATAAGTACAGGTTTCAGACTGATAGGCACTTGGTGATGAATCTGCCCGAGGAAAGAAAACAAGGAACTCAAATACGGGTAAGCAGGAACCGCTGAACTCAGAAATCACAGCAGTCAAAAAGAAAGGGCCCTTGTTTGGTCACCTGGTAGGGGTTACAAACATCACCCGAGACTGAGCTGGGGAGTTCCTGGGGCAGACAGGGTGAGCAAGAGCCTCCTGTGATTAATAGATGGGCCACAATCTCCTATAAACACCACCGGAGCAAAAGGGAAGGAGTTTATGCAAGCAGAACGAAACGAAAATAAACAGCTGAGCTGCCTAAATAAGGCTGCATTGATATACGGCAAAGAGGGCTCAGCTGAGCACATTGTGCTCAATTTTATTTGCTTTCCCGACGTGCGCGATACATAAACACACACCGACATGAGCAAGTGCTCCCGCACGGGGAGGAACTCGCCTCTGACAGAAAGGGATTAGTGTTTGCGGAGGCTGTCAGAAGGAAAGGGCCGTGGCCTCTGCCTCCCGCCGCCACTGCGGCCCTCCCAGTAGCAGCGGGGCCTCCACTGCACTTGTCAGGGTTAACGTGACTGGCCCCAAAACGTTTTCTTTGTCTGTGCAGTTAAGGGGAGTCAGCAACTGAGCCGAATTCTCCCGCAGCAAATGACAGTCCCCTCGTCTTCACAGCTTGAAATATTAGTATCCCACATTCTGGCTTACCAAAACAGAACAGCAAATCTAGGGAAATAACGCCTGCAAGGGGGAAAATCACGTCTTTCAATGAGAAAGGCAATTTAGCAACAAAAACAGCAAAAAATGGAGGGCACTATTTTAAAGCCAGACTTCAATACACGTGGGACAGGATCCAGGTGACCTAGCGCTAGCAGAGCCAAGTGCCCAGGGTAACTCGGCTGTCAACCAAAGAGCAACAGCAACCCTGCCAGGGCAGCTTGACTGAAAACTGTAATTTTCAACTCATGGCCCACACTGAACAATTTCTGAAGGGCTTATGACAAATAGTATAGACAGGTTACCAACATATATGCTTTTTTTTTTTTTTTTTAAGTGAAAGTTCAGTAACTGAAGATACTGAGAAAACACTAAGGAAATCTGTCTGATTAGCCAAAGACACTCAACCCGGAGACAGGGGTTAGGCTAAATGCCACCCATTAAGCCAAAATGTTAGAGAGAGCCTCAGGTCACTGGAAAGTGCCATCACTTGAGATCCTTGTCATTAAAAGTTGTAGCTATAAGAAACACACTGCTTTAATGAAGCAACAACACAAGAGATCTTACAGCACATAATGCAAGCAGTTGCTGTGACTATAGAGACAAGTAGCCTGTATTGTCTTCAAGAAAATGTTTGCAGAAGGAGTTTCCTAGCTAGTCCAAGCTATCTTCCTGACCTTTACACTGAAGTGCTCCCCAGTGTGGATCTTTCTTTGGTAAATGGAATTGTGCTTTACAAAGTGAAATCATGTTTCCACTTTCCCTGCTCTACTAGACCTCACAAGAGCAGAAATAGAGAGTTCACTGTTACGGTTGCTCCTGGGAACATGCGATACTACAACAAAGTCAACAGCCTGGCCAAGGCTTGTGAAACCTTCACCTTGGGGAAGTCTGGCTCAGGAGTCACTCCTCCCACCTCCCCGGAATACTCTTCAAGTAGTTTTCATGCATAAATAAGCTGAAGTAGGAAGGAGTTCAAATAGGCCTCACTCTATGCAGTCAAATGAGCTATGGAAAATGTTTGTATGATTTATATTATTTACATCTCGAGCAATGAAATCTCTGTTTCAGTATATTATACATACTGAAATAACCAACAAGACTGTAAAATGTATAGTCACATTTTATATGTTGCTGTTGTATCATAAACCACTTCTGTATGACTTTGTTCAGGGACTGTCAGACCCCAGAAAACCCCATTCGCTGTTCTCCTGTCTACAATTTTAGTATAACCCATCCTTTGGCTACCTAACAAGGACAAAATTTCACACTTTGCAACTGCATTGCAGAGTCAGGCTGGACCCTATCTGTGCTTTTTGCTTATGGGTCATTCCCAGTCAGTCCCTGCCATAACCTTTATGTGAGGTCATGCTCTTGAAACAATGATGTATTTTCAAGAGACTGCCATGTATGAATGAAAGAACATTGATAATTTTTATAGTAAATGTCCACAAATTAAAGAACAAACCTAGTATATGCGAGGCAATAAATAATCTAGATTAATACAAATTAACCTTGAATTTGTTTGTTTCATAGTTTAAAGTGTCTGGAAATGTGACCACTTGCACTGGGCTGGCTTCATTGATTTCTATTATTTAAATAAGCATGCCACAAACAAAAGTCAGAGGTGAGGTAATAGCTTTTATTATGTCAGCAAACAGTAGTTGGAAAAACAACAAAGCCACTTATCAATCAGTCTAATAAAAGACATTACCTCTCCCTTCAAACCTTGCCTTGCTAATATCATGGCAACAAATTCACTGCTCAAATATTTATCATCCTACCATTTAAGTTCTACATTTACTGGAAGCCATATAGCAGCCTCAGTGTATAACTGATGTTTGCAACAAACAAGATTTCCAGTACAAAAAAGTACAGCAACATCAGTGTCAAAAATAAAGCTTGTACAATTTGGCCATCATGGGCATTGGTTCTGCAAGCTCCTCCACCCCCACACACGTCAAACCTGGCATCCGTGGAGAATCCCTAGCAGCAAAATGATGGCCCTTGGGACCAAATTATCTCCCAGCTGACATTTCTCAGAATTAACATCTTTCGTGTAGGTGGGTCTGTACTGCAGATAACCAGTCTGAGGAACAAGCAGGCTCCCTCACAGGAGTCCTCTGGGATCCCTGTGAGGCTGCAGCAACAATTTTCCAAAGCACTGAAAGCCATTTTGCATTCCACATTTGCTGTTATGGCATTAAATTAGGAAAGCATTTTCCGAGAGGCTGGAGGAATTATTATAACCCGTGGATCATCAAGCAGGTAAGGCGTAGCCACAGGGCTGAGTAGAGATACCCCTAAGAGTCTAGGGAAGCAGATGGTTCCCTGGGATCACCCAGAGAGAGACTAATGAACTGCTTCCAGGAAACAAGCACATTAAGATACATGACTCTGCCTTGTCAGCTGCTCAGCAGACATACCCATCACACACAGATACGTGGCCCTTTTTAAGCATCCTTGTTATTAAGAAGAACTCAGGCATCCACAGCTCATTTCTTGCTGAGACAGAAGTGCAAGGAAATACTCACGCATTTCTTTCCTATCCTATTTTTGTTTAGAGCAACCACATAACTCCTCCTCACTGCCTCAAGGCAGTGACAAAAGCAGAAACAAGAATTACACACAAATTAGTCTCACTTCCACCGCTCCAGCAAGACAGAGCTCTGTGTTTGGCTTTTCCAGCTAAACCTCTTCCCTGCCTGCATCTCCTGGCACAGCTTCCAGCTGCTGTGTCTGTGACTGCGCCCAGCCTCAAATACATTAATCCTGGCATAAAACACATGCCTGGTGCGTCAGGCCCAAAGCAGCCTCCTTGCAGTTGTGCCTCCCGCGCCCCTCACCCCATCATCCAGCCTCTCAGCTGGTGCCGAGTCCCCCGCACGCCAAGCAGGATTAATGACACCCACATCCAGAGGCGTTTCCTTTCAAGAAAGTTCATTTGGATGAAGTTTTGAGGAATATTCTAAGATACTCCTTAGCTGCACGATATCAAAGTGGCCATGATGGTAATTTAGGCCAGGCTCGCTGCTCCGTGGTACAGAAAACCAATGCTCAGTCTCTGCTTCAATAGCACTGGGCAGGCAGCAGCTGTTGTTGCTGAAAGCCCAGCAGATTCCTGCTGGTCCTCAGGCCCCTCATCAGTGAAGGTACTGAACAGCCTTAAGATGTTATTGTTAGGCGACAAACTTCTTCTAACATGACTTCAAAAAGGGAAATTTTATGTTGGGAAGAGATGATGAAAAAGCTTTCCTATTCCCCTGCTCTGGGCACTAGGCTGTCAAGTTTTTAAGTGAAGGGAAAAAAAAAGATTACAAGATCTTTAGAAAGAGTGCGCAGGAGAAAGGGAATGCAGGATACAGAATTAAATGTTTAATTCATGGCTTGTGAAAGCCTTGAAGCAAGACCTTTCGGACTTGCTAATTGTTTTTCTGAGAAGTAGGCCAGAAGCTGTAATAATGCCTCCTACACCTAGGCAAATACACTCATACAGTAGTATTAATTTCAGCCTAGGGGTTTCCACATCACTGCTGTTGCACGAAGGTGCTGCTGGCGTTCCTGACCGCACACTAGCCACACACAAGTGCATGGGACTGGCCTGCCCACAGCATCTGCACTTAAACATAAGCACCACACATGCAAAACTCGGCCACCGTTTGTTTAGCACCAGAATCTCTTCTAGGACCTATCTCTGAATACTCAGGTTCCGGGGCTGTGGGCCATAGTATTTGTATAAATTGACTGCAGTCCTGTTGTGGCCCACTGAGGACCTTCATCATCCGCTCGGTGCCGCAGCACGTGGCTCTGCACAGGAGAGCCCCCCAGAACTGAGCGTCTCCTCAGCTGAGCAGCCTCATTTAGCACCATGAGCTCAATGGCAAAAACCTCAGTGGGTGCAGGAACACATCCCAGCTGAAGGCAAGGATATTAATATGACAAGAAGGGAGGATGAAGGCAAGTGTAAAAACTTATACAGTTACTGAAGTTTGCTCATCTGCATAATTTAGAGGATCTAAGTCATGAACAAAGCATCAAACTCTTTTTTAGTTACCTACGCTGTAATCACCTCCTTTTCCCAGTCCCCAGCTGACGCCCTCGGATTTTCTCATCTCAGTAGGCAAAAGCACAGGCTTTCATCTACTTCTTCCAACCTCTCCTATCCAGATTCCCTAGTTTCCGAATACGCTATTCCAGGCAATTCTCCAGTAAAAGCCTTCCGAGTGCCGCTAGCCACTGCTACATCTGCCTTGTTAGACCCCCCAGAAGGGGCAATCTTCTGCCCTCCACGATCTTCAAGTGCTTTTTCTACTGCTGTTTTCAATTTGCTATGGAATCCACTTAGGGTCATTCCCAGTGTCAGAAGGATTTGCCATCTTCCTGCTCCTCTCTCCCATGTTTGCTGAGGCTGACATAGCCCTCCCCTTGCTGCCACCTTCCCTCCTTGGAAAAGCCCAATCCCTGCGCTGAGACTCTGCTTCAGAATCTCTGTTTAACCTTTTTTCCTCTGCCTATTGTAGTATTTAATGCTTGTCAAAATTAACCTAAATACTTATTAACAAAATGAAGATCATGATCTTTCATAAAGTAGTTTATCTTAGCGGGGTTACAGAAGTAAAACTACTGGAACCATAAGAAAACAGATTTGGCCCCTAATTTTACCATCCTAAATCTTATTACATTCAAGAAGCTGCTAAGAGAGGAAAGATTATCAGAATGGTTACATTTTTACTGCAAATTTACACATGTATTTTCTCAAAGGTGTTCCATCTATTCTCAGGATCAACAATACGAAAAGGTAGAAGCAACTGGGAGAGATGAGCAAGCTGTGATATCCAGGTGGTACCAGAAGTGCTCCAAAATTTCTATGATCACAAAGGTATTGTTTTAATTAAAAAAGAAAAGTTTAATTCTTCAGAAAACATATGGATTTCTCCAAAAACATCCAGTTTGTTTTCCAGTGCAACAGCAGAGGAAGGGTAGCTCTAACAAATGGTCATATGTTAAAGTGCAAAAAAGAAGGAACTGAGGGAAAAAAAAAAAAGAGCTACATTACATTCCCCTGGCTGATACACCAGAAAGGCCTTCAGAAAAAAACATGGTCTCTGGAAGGCATGTCCGTAGACCTGCATGCAGGATGGCACTGAGGCAAAAGGGAGGAGAGACCACGGGAACCACGTTGATGCAGCTAGAAGGAGCTCAGGTCCCTCTCGGGAGCGGTGGCTGCGTCTGCTCCAGATCGAGACTAACTTGGTGGGGGGGTGACCCAGAGAGGGGCCAGAGCAACAGGACTTTATGTCAGCTAAATGAGGCCCATTTAAAAAACACTTTTGCTTTTGATGGGAACCTGAAAATCTTCATAAAAAGCTCCCAGTGAAATAATTGCTTTCTTTTCACTTCAGCCCAGCAGACTCCCACAGATTTTACTGTATTTTATCTCTTTTAAGTGAATTGTACAGCTTCTCTTAAAAGGCTCATTTTAAAAAAAGCAGCTTAGAAAATGCCTGTCTAAATTTGACATAATATCCCCTACGTTTCAAAGCCAGGAAAGGGCTTTTCTAGAAGAAGATAACACCTTTTCTGCTCAAGTAGATTGCTGCAGAAAAAAAAAATAATAAAAAGAAAGGAATAAACAGCTGTGAAAGTGTGTGGGTGGTGGGATTCTGAATTTAATTTGACAAGTATACGTCAGCATTTCTCCACACACATACCTGTTAAGGATCTACTTGTTTTCTTCCTTTAAGTGCTGCAGATTCATACTGCTTCTTATTTATTCCCCTTATTTTGGAGTTAGCTTCTTGCTCATCTCTTCATGACACCTAAAAAGCTAACAGTTATAATGCAAAAAAAAAGCTTAAGCCTTTTTTTCATCAATGCTTTTGCATTTCTGAGTCCCCCAAACAAATTCCTCTTGATATTAAAAAAAAATAGCATCAACCATGCTACAGACTATGTGGTCCAAAGAGAGATTCACACACTGGTGAGCAGGCAGAGGCGGCTGCTCAGCTAATGGATATAAACAGTAAAATGCTAGTCAACAGGATATTATTTTTCTTTGAGGTTCCCAAAGAAGACCTAAGTGATGCATCAGCTCCTATGCACATGCAGAGCCCGAGTCAGTCTGCAGTGGGGAGGTAGCACAGGACCAGCCCTGCCCATGAGGGAACCAAGGGCAGGTCTGAGCACTTCTGATGCTTCAGTGGGATGAAAGATTTAAAAAGTGGGGGGAAAGGGCTTGGCAAAACACCTGCCATTTATTCGCTTAACTGTCAATAACTCATCTCTGAAGAAACATGAGGTTAAATAGCTGTGCTTTCCTCTATTCGTGCCTTGAAAGCAAGCTTAGGTAGGGATTCACAGGCTGATACCAAAGAGCTTGAGAAACTGAGAAAAGGAAAAGAACATAAAAAGCAGACTTCCAGAAGCAGCTCAGAATTAGATATTTATCAAGCTGTGGTTCTTCAGGACTCCAACTTCAACAGTGAAGGCAACTTACAGTCTCAGGTATTGCAAAGGTTCCCTATAAAGCACCTTTCAAGGTGAAGCAATTAATTAGTTTGCCTCAACTCTCTATGGCCTAAGAATCTGAGCACTGTCCCATTTCTAATTTTGTTTCTGTTCCTTCTCTCACAGTACATCAGCTTATATCATCATATTCATCCAGGGCAGACAGACATCTTTCGATGATCTCTCAGCACCTAGGCAGGATTACTATGTCTCATCCATGCCCTCAGCAAACTCTCCCTTGATCTTCCTCCCTAGCCCCCTCTGAGCTCTTTCAGAGGTTTTCAGACAGAGGTTCGCACCACTTAGATATAGTACCACTCTGTTAAAATAACACTTGGATGATTCTGAGAACTGAACTTAGAGTATGATTTGACAGCAAGTTCAGCCTGGGATAAAATTTCATCCAATTCATTCACGCATGCAAATGGAAAGCTTTTATTATGTAAGAAGCTGCGGTTCCTGGAGATGTTCACCATGAAGCATAATCATCTGGCTTCTAGTAGCAAGTTTCCTTCCCTCTCTGGCTGTACTTTACCCACTTTCCAGCAATACGTAGTCAGTCCAACGCAAACTAAACTCCTGGAGTAAACTCAGGGAAATAAAACTGTTTGGTTTACTTTCACTCGCACACACCGGTAAAATACTAAAAAAACGAAAAAAAAAGAGCCTAAATAAAAGTTATTTACTGCCAGTTAGGCTCGACCCACCAACTGGGGTACAACACCCCTAAGTATGAACAAATTGAGACAAAACCTTCTCATCGCCTAACAAGGGAACTCCACATGCTGGATTGAAAGGTGGGTTGGGAGGTTGGTGTGAATTAGTAAATTCTAAAAGTTTAAGTTAGACTAGACAGCATATGTGTATTACAAGTCATGCAAACTGTTAGACAGATATCACTGTTAGATGGATAAAGGTATGAAGGTATGAAGAGAAGAAATAGGTCAGGTAGTTAGAAAGGTCACTTTGGAATGAGAAGATCTAGATTCTGTCCCACCAAAACTTTCCATGTTCTTCCACAAAAACTGGGTCATTAGGCTATCCAAATAACTTCAAAATGAGTCCTCTGACATTCATGTGCTTTTGTTACCCAACTCAAAATCAGGGATGTCCTCTAGACAAACACATCAAAACCATGAGATATCCAACCACTACAGAAATAGAAGTTATTCTCTGTTAGAATGAGTTAAGAACATATTTGAATTTTAGTCAAGACAAACCCAAAGCAGTGGGAAAGCAGGCCTGAAAGTATCAAGATTACTATCTGAGTACTAGAACCCAAGCTTGGACCCTCTCTACAGAAACCACAATTACTAAAATTACTAAAACCACAATTACTAAATTTCCACCTCCCTAGTAGTCCTGTCACTCCGCAGGAATGCAACACAGGCATGAACACACATGCGGAGCAGCATCTCAAGCCAAAATGAAGTGGGCAGCCCACATGAATGCTTCTGTCATATGGAAACCATGTTAGCACATTGTGCTGTGTTTTCCACACAGGTCCTGAGAGGAGGCCTGGGTTTAGGCTCCAAATCTGATCGTTAGTGTGATAAACGAAATGAGTGGAAACTCTGGCTTGTAAAGCCTGAACTGCAGCGGCTCTGCAGACATGCATTGCTCCAGGTTTTGGTTCATTAGAGATGAGAATATGGGAGGTCAAGTGAACATTGGGCTTACAATGAAGGGCCTGAAGGACAAAGCCGTCTACAGGCTTGAGTAACATGAAGGAGTGACCTCATCCGGGCTTGCTGTAGCTGTCCAGACCACCTCTGCCACTGACTTTCATCCTCAGTATTGGCATAAAAGTGAAGGACTCAGTATGCCTGAAAAAAAAGTTAGTTTTGATTCAGTAGTAGGAGAGAGAAACGGAGCCAGACACACACCACCAAATAAATAAATAAATAGATAAATAGATAAATAAATAAATGGAGAGTCAAGGGCTTCAAAGGTATCTAAGATCTGATGAGCTAAAGCAAAACCTAAATATAACTGGCTGCGTTCATCGGTTTCAAAAGAGTCTTGAGAGGAACAAAGATATCAGCTTTCCAGCCTCAAGGTTATGTCTGCCAGCACCTGAGTTGCTGGTTCTCCTGGGGACGAGGAAGGAGGCATGTGCTGACCCTCTGCGACACAGGCTCCCATCCCCACAGTTCTTTCCTAAGTGTAGTCAAACTGGTGCAACCTCAAGGTTCTTAAAATAAACTCATGATGATTGATACTGTCAATTGCAGCACTATCGATGAAGGATTTTATTGTGTTGTTTAATTATACTGGCAAGCAGAACACAGTGCTTCCTTTTAATATGCAGTTTTTGAAGACAATTAGGCCTCGGATTCTTTTTGATCCTTCTGATAAACAAACTATATTTTAAAGTTTTAAAGAGGCCAACAGTAAATACATCAAACAGAACATCCACCTTCAAAAAAAAAGATATGTAACTTAGCCAGTAAAAAATCAAATGCAGTCTTCTTTTAGCCAAGGTCAATAATTGTATTAACTTCTGTGAGAAAACTAGAAAGTTTCTTTTTACTAACAAGAAATCTTTTTAAAACTTTCTCTTTATAACAAGGAGGAACAGAAGAACACGCATAAGGGTCCCTGTGACTTTAAATCACTCTTGTCCTGACTCCAGAGAGGTCTTTAAAAGAAAAAAAACTAATCAGAGAGCAATGGGAACTAAATGTAGCTCAGTGGCATTAATCGCCAAGGACAGGAGGGCCTCTGCCCAGCTGTGGGATTTTAAGAACAAGGACAGGGACAAAAAGCTTTGCCAACTACACTGAAAAATACCTGCTGAAATCACACAGGATTTGTGACAGAATTAGATCTACTAAGTACTTTGTTGAAAAAGTAGAATTGATGGTGTGAGATCCATCTTACCACATGCTTTCCAGAAGCTATGCCCAGTTAACAGAGGATATTCTACTAAATAAAGGCTATACTCCACATTGCTTACTCACTGAACTCTCAAGCAATGGCACTTAAGAGCTCTGCTTGCATCTCCAGATCATTATAAAAATGTTTTACATGATCTGCACAGGGCCTCTCTGAGTGTGAAAGCATCATCATCTTCAGATGATGCTGTCAATGACCAAAGCATGGCAACAAATAAAGCTAGAGCCTGGGTGAGAATCAGTGAAGTTTCCTCATTTCTTGTCCTGTGATTAGCCAAAAGATAATGCTATATTTTAGAAAAACAAATACTACTCTGGATATATACCATAAACTAGAGGTGCTTATGAAGGCTGTTTATAAAAGTATCTGTATCCATCAAAGCCAGTGAGCTCAGTGGCCTCTCTCTGCTCTATGAGCTGCTGTTCTTATTTGGGCAGGATTTTTATGATTCACTGATATTAAGTATTACACAAAGGCACAGGGGCTGGAGTCCTGCTGAAGGTCTCCCTAGGCTTGGGTGCAGCAGGATCAGGCCAGACAGATCTGGGCCCCTGCATTTCAGTGGTTCTTCCCCATTTGCCCACTTTTGTTTGCTTGGTTACTTTCCTTGGGCAAAAAGTGCAAACTGATTTAAACTTCCTTCCTTGTGTATATCCTAGATTCTGCTTTCGAAGTGGGCATTCCATACTGTGTTATCTATAAATTTGTTATGTATTTATGAACTTGTAACTGGAGCTCATGTTTATAATGAGTATCAGCAAAAGCTTCAAAGCTTTAACCCTGCATCTGGAAGTAGTCAAACAAAGGATCAGTTTTTAACAAAGCTGTCCTCGCTAACACTGCTTTTGTTTGCCACACTGCTTGGAATCTCCTACCCTACCCGTTTTTCATGAGCCAAAGGAAGGATAATGAGCCTTTGGTTGGGAGCTATGCACATTAAAAAATACTGATATGCATTAGGAGGTTATTCGCAAAGATTAAAATGAAACAGTGATATACTTATATCTAACCAGTACTATCCAACAACAAGGCAGGCTGCCCACATAACCTACAGTTGTAGCACAACCCAAAGCTTCAGCTTAGGTCCCTTAAAAGGGATGGAAGTTGAGGGTGTGATAGAAGCTCTCATGAGGCAGGAATAACAGAGGTGTCTGCTCATCAAGGTGTTGTGTTATTTGGCTTTTGGAAGACAAGGTTGGAAAAAGAGGCTGGAAGAATAAAAGTGTCGCTCAACATAAACACTTGAGAGTTATGAGATAAGTACCCTGCCATGTGACCATTAACAGCAATGGTAAAGCTGGGTGGGGAAGAAATAAATGTAGGTAGGCAGTTTATTTGATGCTCAGTCTCCCCTGTAAATATGTTCTCATGGGTGCAAGGTACAAAATACCTTCTTTTAAGGGCTCCTTGTTAACTTGAGAGTGCAGCAGCTGCTCCACACAACATCAGCTCTTTATGAACAGATCTGTGGCCGGATCCAAGGCAGGATCCAAGGCCTAAATCCCAGCTCAACATAAGCATGGCTGAAACAGGAGCCCCACACTGGTGGCATCCGATTTACTACCACCAGACAAAATATAGTCTTGTACTTAAAATCTCTGTGCATTGCAAGGCTGTGATGTTGCAAATGGATCTAGCTGGGCAAGCTGCTGGGCACCGGCAGAGCATCACGGGCAGATTTCAGGAGGCCTCCGGGTGGACTCGCCTGCCCCAAGCAGTGTCCGGGTGAGTGAGGATCTGCACTGCAGGACCAGGCTCTGGATCACGTGTAAATCTATCCAGCTGCTTCCTTTAGTGGACACTGAGCAGTACACAAAACGGTACTGGTACCCAAAATTTGGTACACAAAATGCTCTCCTTCCCCATGTTAATTAGGAAAGGATTAAGATCCAAAGGGATCCATCCTTTAAAGATACAAGGACTGAAATATAAGTATTTCTATTTGAAATTAACCTTATGCCACCTATTTTGTGAGAGAGTTTTTTATAAAATACTAGAATTATATTACCAAAATAGAAAAACACAAAAATTGCCATAATGAAGCAAATCAGTGATATTGATCTAGAAGGATCTTACTTCACAGACCGTGAAAGGTGCTAAGGAAAGAAGTATAAAAACAAGGTTTCACATTTGTTCATAGATTTTTCAGGTCTAAACTATATTGATAAGATATCAAGAGTAACTTTCAAGACACTACAGTACAAGATACCTTTTTTTACATATGCCAGCATTAGTTAAAAACAATTAACAGCATCCCTCTATGCATTACACTAATCATACCATCAAATTAAGTAGTAGGTACAGAGATCACAGTTATCTTTCAAGTGTTACTGATAACATCTTTTCAGATGCAAGGGGTTTTCTGGTAGTAGAACCAGAAATCCCTCCTGCTGCAGGTTGCACGTCCACAGGCGCTCGTTTGCTCTGCAGGCCTCAGGCTGCTGCTATGATGAGTCTCCTTGGAAGAAGCGGATTTCAAGTTGTGATTGTGGCTACAGAATCTCAAACTACAGCTGGAGTGTAGCTCATGCATTTGCATGGAAATAGGCGGCAATTACAGTGAAGGAAAATCTATCCTGCAATTCCACTGATCATTATAGTAACCCACCACCCCTGTGCGTAAGTGGGGAGAAATAAAAATAGAACAGCAGGTAGAGAGAAATGTAGAAAAAGGCTGCTATTTCTGAGAATGTTCTGTGATGCCATTTATCACCTGAGCGATGACACAGATGCAACTAATTATCTGGTAATTTCTCCAGAACACACAATTTTTGAGATTATTTTTTAATTCTACATGACAGATAATATTTGGTTCTTCCCCCTTCAGACATCTCTCCTTAATAATTATCCTGCAACAGCAAAATAGCGCAGGTCACAACCAAAACAGTGTTTACATGGACCCTGACAAGCCAGAAGGCCCAAGGTTGCTTCTTCTGTCCCAACAGGAAGCAAATAAAGAAGAAAGGAAGCAAAGTCATTCCTTTGTAGTATTTTCCAAGTAAACTCTACAAATATTAAGGATGCAAGGGAAATAGCCTTCATTTTTTTGGAGAAAACAAACGGATTATATTTCTGTCCAAGCTGAGTAGAAATATAATAAATAAACAGTTAAAACTATTAGCAGTACATTATACTTTTTAATTGATGCTAGTTTCAATATCGCATTTTGAAGACTATCATTTTTTAAATAATCCCGTGCATTTCATTTCTGGCAAGTGATAAAGTCTGAGGCCTCACCAGGTCTCACAAGTTCGGCCAAGGCTGCTCAGCACTAACGGCAACTCGCCAGGAAAAGAAACAAAATGGGACGGTGGTGAGTGATCCCGCCCGGCAGATTAATCCCATGCCTCAAGTTAGCTCCATGCTTGGAGAACCACAGGCTAAACCAGAACAGCCTCTCTTATGAAGAACTGTAATGGTAACCAGTGCTGGAGTTCATTTGACTATGGAGCTATTGGGCATGATTTGAATTTGGTGTGATTTCATTTATGCAGTGGCACAGGGAGTCCAGACTTCTAATTTGTTAGAGAAATTAGGCATTGACCTTGCTAAAACTGCATGCTGCAACACGCACTCAGTACTATCTCTCACTTCCCACTGCTTCTTTATTTCATTGCCAGCGTTTCATACATTTTGGGCAGGTAAAGCTGCCTTGCTGTCATTGCTGTCAAATACCCTAAGTCACGAAATTGCCATTATAGAGACCAGCCACACCAGAAGAATTACGTTTCCAGTATTATCTTTGGTTTCTTATGCCTGGATCTGAATCTTTATTTTGGGGTTTCACATTTATAACTCCTAGGCCTATTTAACTTCATTTTTATGTGGAATAATATTGCTTTGCGGTTCTACAGAACTTCATCCAAGGTTCTCCAGGCATTTTAATCTTTCCAAATGTCATCTTACTCTACAAGATGCTCCACTGAAATTAACATTTCTACGGGCAGAGTAAATACAGGAACAAGTTACAGAAGAGTTAAAATAATGAACAGGTACAGCACTTACTTTTGCCAGAATTAATAGATGTCTAATAAAAGAGTTTCCTTCCATTTACAAATTTTCCTTGTGTTTGACAGGTATGTCAAACTATACCAAAAAAAGCTGAACACTGATGCATCTTGTAATTAAAAAAAAAAAAAAACACTCTCTATAGTTAAGTGCAAGTCATCAGTATTATGCTTCATACATAAACACACAAGCAAAGATAAAGAGAGGAAAATGTTTTCAAAAACTGCTGACTGTGAAGATCTGCCTGTAGATGTCCAGTGTAGATGTAAAGCCTCTAAAAGTAAGATATTTAGATACTTAACTCCCATTGAATCTATTAGAAGTTAAGCATCTGTATTACCTTAAATTACAGGCTTTGAGACCGGCAGTTTCAAAGTCCTGAGAAGCTGAGGTTCAAATCAATAGTTTTTACAGTTATTAGTGTCCAGAATTTACAAAAATCTTGATCTTAAGAATCCAAATGGGAAGTTAATCAAACCAAAGGGCACTGAGTGTTCGTGACTGACTCATCCCAAGTTACAGCTAATGGTAACGATGGGGAGCTGATGGGGCTGGTTCTAATCAGTTTCTTTCAGCTTGTGATCACTTTTTCTCTTTTATTTATTTATTTTTTTTGCATTATTTCTGACACCACTACATTACGTACATGTGTAGCATCCCAAATATGTTTGCAGGCTATGCAAATGTCTTCAAAGAAAGTTTGTGTTTCTAGAAACTATTTAAATCTACTAAAATCACGGAAAATTGGGCTATAGAATTCGGGATAAAAGCGCAGTAAAATAAGATAAAGAATATAGGAATTCTGACTCCTTTTCTATTCCTGTTATCAACAAATCACAGTGCTACCTTCTCAGTCCTTATTCTTCTAAGAGATGAAAATTAAAACCAGAATTACTTTTAAATGGCAGCGATTGCATTCATTTTCCAGAGATGAACAAAACTTCTGACTATAGATGTATTCCTCTTTGCATACTTCATCCAGGAAATGGAGGGAAAGACATGTGCTACTAAATATACATTCAGACTACTGCAATGTACCAAAATCAGGACAAAAATTCCATCTAAAAAAGAGTAATTCCTGTTGGGGATGTTGCCTCTTTCCAGTGAATGCAATTCACCACACAAGGGAGTGTATTTTTGATGATCCTAAATCAAGCTTCCAGTAGGAATGATTTTAAAATATTCTTCTGTTGTAACAAAATGTTCCTGCTGGTGTTATAATGAAAGAGAAAAAAAAAAGAGAAAAAAAATAATAAAAAAAAACCCTGCTGGCAGGAAATTAATTATTGAACATTCCAGTGCTTGGTGATGCACTCCTACATTCTGTGCAGTCTTTCCATTTTTCTCTCTAAAAGTGTAGCAAAATTCATTATGGAAACTATGGGAAAACAACAAAGAGCCCCAGAAAACCAGCCTATCAAATGCATTTAGAAAACAAACAGAACTGGAGTGAGTTTGTGTGTCAACACACCTGCTGCCTATTCCCTCTTGGCATCTTGCTCTCTTCTCCATCACGTTGCCGCTTTTGCTTCTTCTGCCCTGAAATTACTTCTGTCTAAGAAGGAAGCAGTTCTAATGGCTTTTAGCATCCCTTACCTGCTTTGAACTACCACTTCCTTCACTGGAAAAATAAAACAGAAAATCTTGGCTTTTAATGAAAACACAAAATAAAAGCCAATCATCCTGTGCCTGTATCTACACATCCAGGCGCAGCTCCATTTTTAAAATCACCTTTATTTTTTCCCTTATGTCCAAGGCGGTTTAACAAATTACTCTTAGTTTTAGTCTTCCTGTGAAGAAGATGGGGAAAAGAATGTACATGCCATAACTTCTCCAGCCCATTCTATAACAGAATATAGGGTTACTAACCCATATATGCACGCTGCATATGCATCTAGAAAAATAGTGAATTCAACGAGGTGATACTGCTGCCAAAAGTCACCCATGAAAGCAGATGCTTTCCAGCAAGTGCCATCCTGGATCCTCAAGTGGTGCTTTTTCGAACTACTGATCTACAGAAGGAACATATAACAGACTGAAACCACAGATGCCAACTGCAGATAGTGTTTTATCTGATCAGTACTCTCTTGTTTAGTTAGGACACAATGAACTTATCATGATAAATTAATACTTTTGCCTCTTGTTTTTTTTAAAAAACAGGCAGGGAGAGTATGGGAGACTACTACAGCAGATGGCTCTATGATGCTGGCAGGAACTTCCATACCGGTTAGGCTGCTGAGACTCTAGTGGTGCTGTTTCTCATGGGCATCACCAGTGTCTCATGGGGCTCATCGGCCTCGTGCTCTTCCCTCGGCTCGCGGGTAGGATGGCTTGGGCACAGCCTGGCTGCTTGGGCTTCCAGGCCAGCAGTAGCTCACGTTTGGCTAGTTCAGAGCGCCAGCAGGGCAGGACAGGCAGTCTCCATGCCTATAAGCAGACGTGCCTGTGTTTTCCTGTGTTGTCCATATCTACATATGCTGCCTACCACCTCTCCTGAGAACATAGCCCCGTGCATCTGAGACACCTCTCGGTTCCTTGCTCACACAAGGAATCCCAGTGATCATGACTGGTAATTCAAGGTTGCATCTTCACCGATGCAAAATCCTTCCTTGGAAGGAAGCACTGTGGGATAAGACAAAACAGCAGCTTCTCAGCATCTCCCTCCCCACAGCGATATTGCAAGCGTGCATGGGAGCCGCAGCAGCAGAGCTGCAGCCGCCCTCACCCCAGGGTCCCCCGCAAAGGTCCAGCAGAGCGGGGTCCTGCAGCCCCCAGCTGCCCCGTGCTGGGGCTGCTGCAAACCCAGCCTCATCCTCGGCTATTTTTTCACCCTAGTGTCACGGCTTTCCAGCACATGGCAGCTGCGGCTGATACACAACAATGCAAGTGGTGACTCAGCCCACATTGTTGGGAGAAAATTAATTTTGAATTATAAAAGAGAAGTAAGTTTCATTTCTTTGCTACATATGCACATAAAAGCATATGCTGGCATTTTATAAGCATCTATGCTGAAGGGAGGCACCACGCTTCGCCACTGAGCCCTCGCATCACAAAATCACACTCGCCTGAATATCAGACTCACCATCTGCAAAATGTTTTTCACTTCTAGAAGATAATGTGAGATCTATGTCAAAAATCATATATACTGTAAGCAATAGCTATTATCACTTACTTTGGAGCAGCACCTTAAAACAAATGCCTTTTCCCCCTCAAAATAGCTCACGCAAGTCATACAACTTCTTAAAACTTTTTAGCAGCACGAACAGGATGACAACTAACACACCTCTTAAAAAATCCTCTTGCATTTTAAGAAGGCAGAAGAAGGTTCTTCCTGAGCCTAATATTATTTGGAGGAATTTGCCCTGTAGGATGACATTCCCCTTCAGGGCTATAGGAATTCTGGAGAAGGCTGCATGCATCTGTATAAATGCATCTTAAGTTGCAGAGAAGGAAGAGAGTTTAACTCCTTCTTACACAAATGACTGAAAGACAAAGCGAAAAACAGATTATTCTGTGGAAGAATACATATCTTTTCCTTCTCATAACAAATGTCCATGAATTTAAGATGAATCCTTTCTAATCACTACGATGTTGAGCCACAGGAGATTGGGCCAACCATGCTAACACACAGAATTAAAAGAGATGGGGGCAGGAGCCAGAGAAATGTAGGCTTATCTATAGTGAGGGACTGACAAAACATGAGGGGAGTCCAACCCAAACTCACCAGCCCTCACTCCCATCAGACTCTGAATTCTGGAAGTTACAAAGAGGCAGGTCAAAATGTTGTGGAATAAGGCCATCTGCATTAACTGCATTATCAAGACATCAGAGCTGGAAGAATGGCTAATTTTGGTCTCTTTTCAGATTAAATTATACATGTTCTATAAACAAACCAAGCCAAAACTAATTTCCAGCGACTGCGCTGTCTCTTGCAGTAATCAGTGCTTTAATATCATTATGCATAAACAGGAAGAGATGATGATCTGTAATTCAAGACTATTATTTTTATGGATGTGGAGATACATGCAGTATTATGCAAATGGTTGATTAAGAAGATTGGTATGCTACATTAAACAAATAGTTTTTTCCATGCCCACGAACCAAGGTTGCTTTTCACTGTTCGATCAGTTGTCGCTGCCCTTGCCAATCACATGCAGGTAGTTGGAGGGAGCAAACGTAACTTTGGAGCAGCTACAGCACTGATGATGAGCGACGTGCAGACCTGGACATCTGCGTCCTTTGTGGCCACACAACCTGTGGCGGAGCGGGAAGGTACCTCGTGGAGGGTTTGTCCAAAAGCTCTGCCCACGTTTATGCCACAGAGGCGTGTGAGGAGGGACGTAAGTGCTGGGATTGCCCTCGGCTGCCTTTCCAGCTGCCCCAGTAGTGACCTAGAGCCCAGTCCTGCCTTCAGCGGGTGTCTCCACACCTTTATGTGGGAGTGACGGGGCCAACGCTGGCCCTGAGTTTCCAGGGCTCCAAAGGAGACTGGAGCCCCAAGCAAACTGGAGGCCTCGTGCTGCTTTCCCATCGCAACCAGTGACCCAAAAGTGCTGGCCCCGGATGCCCGGTGAGGACACACACACGCACCCCTCGGTCCCGCCATGGCTCTGGGGGCAGCAGAGCCTCCCGGTACCGCGGGGGGCTCCGGCACCCGCCGCACCAAACACGGCCCCGAGCCCGAGCCCGCGCCCGGCCCCGGCGGCGCCGCCAGCTCCCGGGGGTCCCGGCGCTGCCTACCCTGCAGGTTCTGCACGCGGATGTCGCTGATCTGCCCGATGAGCTCCTCGCGCTGGAACCAGTCCCACTCGTGCCCGGCCATGGGGCCGCGGCGGCGGCGCGCAGCGGGGCAGCCGCCCGCACCGGCACCGGCACCAGCACCGGCACCAGCACCGACACCGGCACCAGCACCGGCACCGACGGCGGAGCGCGGCGCGGCGGCCCGGGGGGGCGGCCCCTCCGCGCGGCGCGCCCCGCCCCGGCCCCCCCGCGCTCGCCGGGGCGGAGCGGGGCTGGAGGAGCCGCCGGGCCGGTGTCGGTGTCGGTGCCGGGCCCGGCCCCGCCGCGGGGG
>JAVCKT010006732.1:6411-25910 GCA_032273925.1 Rhynchotus rufescens
GCCACAAAAAAAAAAAAAAAAGAAAAAGAAAAAATTTAAAGATTCTTGCATCAGTTGATGTCGAAGATAGGTATTGACTACCATGAAGTAAGGCTAGTCTTTGAAGAGAAGGAAAAAAAAAAAAGGGCAATTGCTAAAATTGTTTTTAAAGTTCACAAAGGTTAAGATAACAATAGAACATGTAGATAATAAACTGCTTTCTCTTCTCGAAAATTGATATTTCATCCTAATTCACTGTGGACAGATCAAGCTTTATTTTTTTCTTTAAGCTCAGGAAAACGTGGTTCGCTTTTCAAGTTCTGGCCCTTTTGCCTTTCTATGCTGAAAAGATGCAAGTTTGTCAGCAGCAAAGGGCCTTCATAAATTCAAGGTATAAATTCAAGATTTCATAAATTCAAGAGAAAAGGGCGTCAGTCAACAGTGTTTCTTGATTGTCAACATCTGGATCATTAATCTCGACAAAAATAATGCAATTCGATTTTTAAAGCAAAACAAACAACTTTACTATTTGCTTTGGAAGCAAAATGAGCAGTTTTAACATTTGCTGCCAATATTATGAAGCCATCTCGCTATCTCCAGCAGTTTGTTTTTCTGGACTCAAATTTGACAAGCCTTGAATAGTATACAATATTAACAGAAGATTTTTCTAGCTGGTCTGTCTAGTCCATAAGCTGTCTGAATTCAAGCATGGTTAGTTAACAGACATGCTAGGCACCATTACTTTAAGTGTAATCTCTGAAGGTTGTTGTACAATGATTCCTGATGACTGCTCAAAAGTGATGCTAATACTTACGTATTTCAACTGGTTTTAATCATGCTACTCTTCCAAGCATTAATTAGTCTATTCTGAGGTGATATAATTGTGATATAGCTGATGAAGCTAGTCTAGTGGTAAGTGAAATGCCCTCTGCTTCCCTGAATTTATATAAGGATTATTTACCTTGGTCTTTGGATAGAAGGTGGCGTTTTCTAAATGTGAAGCTTTTCATTTAAAAGCAATTAAATTCAGCCTGAAGGTAAATACTGCTGTTTGTCTGAATTCAGACTTTAAAATTGGCAAAGTTTGGTGCTTCTGTAACTTAAAGCACTTCTGACTGCACCAGTTCTGGTTTGGAAAGCCTTCATGTGGGTTTTGTCCTTCAGACACAGCTGGGTGCAGTTGCACCGTGTTGGGTCTCCCTTGCAGCGCACCCAGCGTGCTGGGCCAGAACTGCAGCGACTGCCAGGTAAGCCAGAGCAGCCTCTTCTCTGCACGCCTGCTGCTTGCACTGAGAGGCCATCCCCTCCAGCAGCTCTGCAAGCCTTTGATATTGGCATCTCGGGTTAAAGAAGGTAAAGCACATGTCCCGCAAAAGTCCTGCTTGCTTCCAGTGCTGCCATCCCAAGTTGTGTGTTGGTTTTGGTTTTGTTGCTTTTCATCCTGTCTCTGCATCCTGAATCCAACAGAGCAATTGATAAAAGTGGTGAAGAGCCTTCGGGGAACATGTCTGTCCTTTCTCCACGGTGTATACCCAAGTAAATGCTGCCTTGGCAGCTCCTGCTTGCTAAAGCCTGCTTTAAACTCAAGTCACGGATGTGCAAGTCAACTGTCTCACCAGTGGTGTATGGCAAAAAATCTATTATGGGGGGAGAAGGAGTGGGGGCGGCAGTTGGCCTGTTGCACAGTTTAGTACTAGCACATCTGCCCAGTCAGGACTAGCACGCCTGGCAGCTGCTGCTCTTGGCCAGTCTCTGCCAAGGAGATGCAGGCAGCCAGCTCTGTACTGGCCGATGCAATGCAGCACCCCAAAGAACCCAACGGGATCGCGCTGGGCTGAGACTAGGACTGCAGGGTTTCCTGGAGGAGCTGAACTCGCAAAAAGCCCTGGAATGGAGGTGCATGCCTCCGCGCAAATCAGCAAAGTGGTCGATTCTGAACTCTCAACATTTCTTCTGTGTTAGTTGAGGGGTTTTTTATTGAGCATTATGAGCTTTCTGAGTCTTGTTATGCTTTTCTTATGCATAAGTCAATGTTTAAGTCCTTTGAATAGCCATCTTTAAATCTGAGTTGGATCATTAGATGTTCTAGTTTTCCTTAAGTTCTTCCTCATTGCTGCTGCATATTGCTCTAAGTTAGTCTCTCTCAGTGGGATTCACAGTTGCTTTTGCATCTGACCCTCACAAGGTGAGAAGGGCTGTCACTCAAGGCCACAAGAATTGTTCTTTCTGTCTAGAACTATTGCTAGGGAGGAGAATTTGCTCTTGGTTATAAAGATGTTACTGTGCAACTGTTCAAATCTCACAGATTTACCTCACATGGAAGAATTTATCATTATTATTTATTATTAAAACTGCTAGATGATTACAGAACTTCCCAATTCCTTAAAGTTAGCTAGAAGGCCATTCTCTTTTGTAAAAAAAGCCTCAAAAATTTTAATGAAATGAAGTTGTTTTTGAACTGTAAGTAGTTCTCCTTTTGGCAAGCCCATTTTACACATTAGGGATTAGTGCATAGTGGGCACATAGGCAATAAAATTCTCTTGAAAGTTTTGCTGTGGCATACTTATAGTACTTCCACTGGGATGGGTAACACTGTTAAATGAATTTGAATTCAGTGATTTGCTCTTTAAGGACTAGTAGGAAGTTACAGTTTATAGTTGGGGGAAAAAAAGAGAGGGTAAATCTGGAGTTGAACTTAGTATGATTTAAAAGCCTAAAGGGAAACTCCTGCCTCCTACTGAGAAGCAGAACAAACTAAAAAATTCTAGAATATATTGAAATAACTTGCAGCGGAGAAATTAGGATGAAATCCTGTTGCAATTTAAATAAAATTCAGTTGAGCCAGGATTCTTCCCAGCATACACATTTCCAGCTTCCTTTGACTAAAGCCTAAAAAAAGATTAAAGCTCCATGGCAACTGCTATCTCAACTCCTGACAACCGTAGTATAAATTATATCTTAGAAAAACCTAATAGTGAAAGTTTTATTTAGGTCACCAAGTCAGGCTAGGAAATGGGAGGCTTACAGTGACCGCCCCAGCCTGCCTGCCGCTCCTCCGCCTTCTGAATGAAGCAGAGGTTTTGTTGGAGGCAAACTGGATGATGCCCTGTAATTATAAGCAGCACGAATAAAGAAGTGAGTAGTTAGCTACAAATCCAACATTTTCAGGGCTTAAATTGGTGTCTTTTAAATTATTTCATACTTTGAGGGGAAGAATGGCATTTATTTGCAATCGTAACCTTCCCAGTAACACTGCTGAGGTTCAAGGTAAAGATTGCAGCCCAAAGTGGTGCTATGGGAGGGAGCTACCACGGCAGCTGCATTATGGCAGGGCATAAACAGTTATTATTTTTATATGGTGGGGGTAGCAGGGCTGAGGTGGTGCGCTGCATTCAGGAGCCCCCAGGCGCTGCCCCCTTCTCTGCTTGCTCCCTGTGCCACCCGGAGCTGCTTCCAGGCCCCTGGAGAGATGGGTTTCCTGTTGCTTGAGATACTTGGAACTCCTAATGGGCTGTTGGCTTGAGTGGTGGAAACGATTATAGAACGGCATTAAAAGCCTCAAGTGAAGGTAATCTGTGACAAGGAAAGAAACATACCTTCCCATGGAGATTTTCTTGTATTCTGATTTCTTTAGTTGTATTTTCTTGGTTTTATCCAATTATTTTTGACTCTATCCTTTCTATCTAAAAGAAACTAACTATATGATTTTCTGAGCTTGAAGAACTACTTGTTGTCAGCTGAACCCCTTACTTGATTTATTTCATGAAACTTAGGAATGCTGAATAATGAGAATGGAAAGGACACAAAAACAATCAGCTGAAAGCGTTTAGAACAGAAATATGTACTTTTGTTTACTATTATTTTTCAATGCTATAATCTAATGCTACTGTACACTGGACTGGCAATTCCACCTGCGCTGTGGTGATTTTATTTAGTAGTAGAAGGTAAGAATAACTTTGAGGCCTTCCTCTCAAACTATTCATAGTGAATCCTGACAGTACTTCTGGGTGACTGCTTGTAAAAACAAACGAACAAAGCCCACTGTAATAAAAATATAGCCAAGGACATCATGATTATTAAATCAGTGCTTTTCTAAAAATCGTTCAGAAGAAAGATTGCTAGATCAGGTAAGTGAATGGAATATTTGTTAATTCTTACATTTTCACATCAGTGGAACCTGTTTGTGCAGTTTGTCATGGCCAATGTACATAAATGCATCACCTGGTGAAGCTTTGCCAAGCCAAAAGTCTTGTCCCCCTGTAAACATGCTATGCACTCCTGAAACCTGTTTGAGGATAAAATGTGCTGCTTCCCTGAAAAGAGACATTTTAAGTATCTTAGTTTTTCTTCAGAGAAATCCAGAATGTTTTGTGTCACACTTGTGGCTGTTGCCACGGAGACAGAATTGGCTTGGGCGAAGCAGGTCAGGCACAAGCCTCTTAATAAACACTATATAGGAGTGGGGTTTTTTGATTAACAATTCTCACTTGTATTTAATGACTTGTCATCTGTACTTGCTGGTATGAAGTACATTGGCAGAGAAAAAAGCACGCACAAATTTCAAAGAGTTGGCTCTGTAGAGAGCACTTGAGTAGCTGAACTGCATCTTCAGTTACTGCCAACTGTAAAAGGCTGGTCGAACTTGAGAGTTTAAAATTTCTTTTGGGTTCATTTAAGTCTCATAAGTTCTCAGCTCCTGACAACCATAATATAAATTCAAATACTGCAAGTCCATCACAGCAGGAAATTTTCTGAGTGTAAACAAAAAGAAAAAATCTTCTGCTCCTGAATGAAAGATTAAATAATAATAATAAAGGAATACAGACTCTACATAGAAATTCAACAAAACAAATTCAGTAGAGAAAAAACATTACTTAGATCATGACTTCTTGTTTAGGCAAGCATACAAACATTCAATAAGACTCTTTCAAACGCTATGGATGAAGTAAAGCCATGCATACAGACATGCCAAATGTGCCCAGATTTTAGTCCCAGCTTCTCACTAAATTAAAGCACAGTTTCGAAGTGGAACTATCTAATAAGAATAAAAATGACAGATATTAATTCCAGTTCTTTCTGTCTTAAGGTAAGTTCTCCTGTTGGTGTGACAGTGCTTTCAAATAGCTCTTATTTTCTAACTTATGTGAATAGCAGGCACAGCTTGTGCCTTTCCTTGCTACTTATTTCTCAAAGGAGTTAGGCAGACATTAAGCTCTTTCAGGAGATATTTCATCTCTTCCAGTCTGAATAACTGATAAGATTGTGCAGCAATTTTAAATTGTGGCCCAGCAAAATATAGAATCTGAACAGACAGATTCTGGCTCTCAGTTCAAAAGCTGTCTTTATATTTAAATGCCATGAAGAAGTAATGATGTTGAAATTACTTATTTTTGCCTTACACGGGAAAAACAAGGAGATATACCAGGTACCAGCTCCTGAACTAAAGCCAGCCCTGTAAATACTGATTGAGATGTTGGTATTATTATTCCTGTAAGATACTGTTTGTGTTCTTAGCAAAGTACAAGGTTTTATTGAAGACTAAAGTGTATCAAAACATCTCACATGTCTGAAGTAATGACGTTTAACTCAAGCCTCTGAAACATCACTAACCTGCTGGGTCAGGGTTTTAACGCTGAGGAAGAGGAACCAACTGAAGCCCTTACTGTAGTTCTTTCCATCGTTCTGGTTTTGAGGAGTACTGGAAAACATAGTATTTAATGGGATATTATGAGTTTCATTTCAACGTGCTGCAGATATAAACTCCATTAAAATACAGACTGTATAATAACTGTAGTGTACTCTCAGTATGTCTTTATAAGTAAATTTCTGTTTAAACTTTAAGAAAGAACCACTAAAAATCACATGTGCTGTTACTTGCTAAAAAAAAAAAAACATAAAGCAGCACAACTATTTAGGCTGACTGATCTTTCAGCAAGCTTTCAATGAGGGTTGATGAGAGTAAGGGGTATTAGGACAGCACTATTAGGATAATAACAACTGCCCACCTGTCCTGTTAATTTCCAGTTTCCTAGATCAGAATCATTTGAAGATCCAAACTTCAGATAAAGATAGCAAAGATGGCAAGATGATCAGTCACAGTGGACTAAATGTCCAGGTGGAAAGTACTATAATTAATGCCCTTAATTGGCATTGAAGGGCTAATATTATTACAAATACATGTAAATATATAGAGAGGTTATAAGCTGAGAAAGTAATTTTATCTGCCTCATCTCATAGACAAATTGATGCACAGTTCTAAAAAAAAAAATTGTAATTAAAACCAACATGATAGATTAGGATGTTATTCCTCATATTTTTGTCTCCTCTGACAAGCACTGACCACTAGTGTTACATTTTTCATTAGCAAATGTTTGTATTTTTTTCTTTGTTTTACCTTGTTCTCTAGTCTCCTTTCCTGTGTTATCTTCATTATGCCTTTCTCATGGGTTTCAAAGTTCTAAAACAGAATATTGAAATTTGACACGTGATACTACTTCTTGATTACATTTCTTGAAGCAAAATCTCTCAGAAGGAATGATGCACAAATTACTCAGGTGGACACTACAATTTTAAGGTTTCTAGATAATCTACTTCTTATCTTTTGTACATTATAAGTGGGTGAGGAAATGACTACTGTAAATAGCAATGGTGGATAAATTGCATTTATTCAGAAATAAAAATGTCTGCAGTTCCAGACTTTAAAGGTCCATGAGAAATCATGAGCATAATTGTCATTTCAGTTACCTCTTTTACAGTTCAACCATTATATTTCATTATAGTTCAGCCAGGACTAGCTTGCCAATGGGCAATTTTGGGTGGCTACAAGTGGAAGAAGATTGGAAAGCACTAGGCTGGAGGGCTTAGAGAGTGTTATTACTTACAATTAAGTGATCATAGTGAGAATTCCCCCTTCTTGCTTCCTCTCAGGCAGTGAGCGTCATTAATTTTTGCAACTGAAAAAATAATAACTACATATGAGTCTGACCCTTGCCTACTTGATCTCCCTGCTTCAGGGCAAGGACACTCTGTCTTAAGGAAGGTCATGATGAACTGTTTTTTGGTTGGTTTTTTTTTGTTTGTTTTTAGATAAAATTCTATTTATTTGAATTTTTATTTCTATGTCTTGGACACGACTTGTTTCAGCTGCAGCTCTGAAGCATTAATGAAGTCAAAATTGTCACCAGCGGCTCCCTTGCTGCCTCTGCTTTAGGGTGGAGTCTCCCCATCAGCTCCCCTGTGACCTTTGACAGAAGAGGGCCTGCCAGAATAAATGCGTTGTGCAGGAGGCCTTTGGGTGTGTGTGAGGCCTTTGGGTTCTGGCCTCAGACAACCCTTTAAAAACCCTCTCTCCAAATTCCAAACGACAAAGTGGTCCCTGGCAAAACAACAGGATTCTTTGATATCACATGAACCATGCTCTGGGAACAGCACCAAGAGATCTTATCCAAACATTTCTCACAGGCCTCACAAACATTAGGGAAAACCAATTCAGTCCAACAGGCACAAGGAAGAATGAACTGCATCCCTCTGCTCCGACGAGGTCTTTATTACTCTTAGAGGATTCTATCTCTAGAAAATGACAGAGGATTTTTTTTTTTTTCTTTTTTTCTTTTTTTTTGCCACCTTCCATCTGTGGAAAAGGCAACCTTAGCTCACAATTTGGATCCCACAGTAGCTTTATAACTAACAAGTCTTAACCGGACTGAAACTGAGTTTCCTCTCAGATGCACAGTATACTGTAAAAATCATTTATTTTTAACTTTCAGATATATTTAGACATACTTGCATACAGATCTGACAGATTTTAAGAGAATGGCCTTTATGCTAATGACTATCATGACTTAAAAAAAATTAAGAGGACTGACTGAACAACCATTATATTTAAAAGTATTAATAGTTAGATCTGCAGAGAATGAACATATGATTTGTTCCATATGTAAAACTTCCTGGATGATGCAGTCAGTGCCAGAGACAAACTCCTACCTAATCTCAAAGAGGCCAAGCCGTAGTTCTCCTCAAGAATCCTGTACTTCTTTCTTTGGCAAGGAATGAGGCAAAATCCTTCTGTTTCTTCACATACTTCTTTTCAAAAGGTCATAAATTAACTGTGTCTAGTAAAACACATTCCATTCATTGTATAATGAATTATCTAATTAAAAATCTTTTTTAATTAGCTATTATCGAAATGGAAAAGAAAAATCATCAATAAGCATGCACCCCCACAACCTTATTTTTTGAATAATTTTGCAATTAGTGCCTGAAAAAGGAGTCTTGTAGAAGACGTAAGGAAAGAGGCCAACCCCTTGTCTGCAAGGAGGAAGAGTTTCATATCTCATCAGCACAATGTCAGTGCTTTCTACAAGTCCCCTTTCCTGTTTAGCAGCACTGCTTTGCATTTTGATTTTACGGTGTAAGGACTCCAAGGTTCCTGCATGCAATTCGCCTCTGAAACAAAGAACAACCACCTATGACTAGTAACTATCTACAGAGCTGTCCCCATTCTGTTTAGAAGTTTAAAGCAGTCTGATCCATGTGTGTCATGAACACTCCTAGTAGTGATCTCTGATCCCCTAGCATAGATATCTGTACATCAGTTACAACGGAGGGCTACAAGCCTGGCCCCATTGAAGTCAATGGGAACCAGGAGCTCATTTTGGGAGTTCTGAGTTATTATAAAGCACAGATTTTCAGGCTGACTCAGGCACCTAAACCTGTAGTAAGGCTGCCAGGGCACTTTTCAAAACCTCCTACATTAGGAAAGATGCTACTGAAGATCCCACTGGCCACCCAAACATATTTAAAAGCTGAGCACAGGTTTATTTCCTGGAGGAGAAGGAACATAGTCTCTAAACACTCATCACTTGGCGATCACAAGGAAGTAGCCATTAGTTCCATCTGCCTTGAACGGTGAACATCAGCTCTCAGCCTATTGCCTTAGCACCCACTTCTCCTCTGCTAGCACTGAACACCTCGGCTTCCTTTTCATTCCTGTGCAGTCAATTAAAACAGACAAAATACATCTGCAGCCTTACACTGTCACACTGCCAAGTAAAGCCTGAAGACTGCATATACAAGGAAGACTGAATCCTGCTTCCAGAGGTATATGTGCAAACCAGTGCAAGAGGTACACAATAACATCAGGTCTACTCTGTAAGAATCAACAAAATGATAAATAAGTTACAGAACAAAGCCCTGAAGTTTACATGCGGCTTGCTTTGCACTTTTAATATCAACCATGACATGCTTGGGAGATGGAGGGCTGAAGGGGCAATCTTGCCCTGGTGGTGACAATTTAGGAATGGATCCTATCAGATTGCCAAATATGCTAACCAGCTGCTCATTGTAATGCTCTAGAAGGTTGTTACGTACAGGAGTTGGGACTTTTATTACAGTTTGATTTTGCTTTGTTGTCCTCCCATACTCTGAATCTAGATGCAGTATATGTAATGATCTGCTGTACTCCCAATATCATTGCCACCTGCAAATCTAGTTTTCAAATCCTTTAGGCATATATAATATAAATAAATAAATAAATAAATAAGAATAAGGACCTCGAAATGCACTTTAGGTTGTCTTCTTTATAATCTCTTTCATCTACAACAGCCCATAGCTTCTCTTATATCTTACATTCTCTTACATCAGTTTTCTTCCTGACACTTTGTTTTACCTCTGTGTGACTGGATTTGCCTTTGTAAACTATTTCTGTCTTTAATGCAGAATACTTGCAATACTATTTGAAAACCAAATTAAAATAAGTGGCAGACACTGGACTTCTAAGCCTCATCATTCTGATTCTGTCAAACATACTGTATAAGTAAATATCCCCGTCCTTTCCTATTGTTGCATGTTAGAAAAGTGGACTAATCATACTTGGAAAAGTTGTTTCTTTGTTCCTTTCAGTGACTCTAATATTTACACAGAGCAAAGCTGAATAATGAACTCCCAGCTGAGGTCAGGAACAGGACTCCAAATGAGAGAACACCTGGTGTAGCACAAACCTTGCTCTCAGGTTTTCAGCCTGACAATCACTCTCAACAAGTGCTGTGTAAAGCTGCATGCTAGTCTGGCATATCACACCAAAAAAAAATATGGAAAGCCCTTTAATTTATATTTGGAAGAAGTACCTGCAACTGGTAGTGGAAGATACAGATGATGGTTAGGAAAGTGAAGGGAGACAGTGGAATTCACACCTACAAAATCTACTCTTAAATTTATTCCCTTATATCATCTGGATTATCTAATGACATTATAGAAAATATAGAGCAACAGAGTAAATAAGAAGTAATTATGAACTGCTTTGTCTGAAAGCAAAATATAGTGATGGTAGACTAATATTCAGTTGAATTCTGGTAAGTGATTTTAATCACAAATTCTCCGTGGGGAAAAAGCACTTTCTAATAACTTGTAAACTTACAGAATTCAACCTTTCATTGAGTTCCTTGACACAAATATGGAACAATCCTTGTGCACAGGAATATCTGCTGAAGAAATGAGTATTTCATGCAGGAATTGACATGAATCAGTCAGATCCAAAACCTGAAATAACAAAAAATAGTAAAGGTTCAAGCACAGAGCTGAGCATATTTCCTGAGTCTGCCATATATTTCTTTCCCTTCCATGCCCCAGAATAAAATATGAAGCCCTAAAGTTCTCAGAGGAAAGGAAGTCAAATGTGAAAATAGAGAATATGAAAGTATCATCCCTCACAAAAAGCAGGAAAGAAAAATAAACCCAAACAAAGGAGAGAACTGAGGACAAGAAAAAAAAAAAAAAAGAAAAAAAGGGACTGAAATGACAGTAGAAATGAAATGCAAGTTCAAAGGAAAGAAAGAACTGTCAGAAATAATTAGGAGAGGGAAAAGAAATCCAAAATATCTAAAAAGAGGAGTGAAGGGTCACTTTATAGCTAATTAACTGCATCTGAAAGGAAGTTTAATCTCTTTTATGAGCATTATGAGATTTTTCTCTCCTATTTCCTTTCATTAAGAAAATCTTAAAATGCATGTTCAAGGTGTCATAGAGTAGTTATTTATGCAGCAGTCACTGCTGAGGAGGTACCACTCCACACTGCATAATTTAAACTTTGTTTTGTTTTTCAAAACTAAGAGTCTCCTGCTAATCTTTTAAAGATTTTTTTTTTTCACATTTCACTTTCTATCTACTAGCCTTGACAGGTTAATTCCCATTGAAATGTTGAAAAATCCCCACAGGGAAAAATCCTGGCAAGTTATCCCATTATTTAACTAAATTGACAACTAAAATAAATACAGAAATAAGTCCTCCTCTCTGAAATGTTGAAATATGGATAATGAGCCCATTCATAAGTTAGATAGGATCTAGATAGAATAAAAGATTTAAAAGGCTATTAAAACCTCTATTTTACAGGATATTAGGCAATTACTAATGGAAAAAGTCACACAGCAAAGTCTATGAGGCAGCAGCTTGCTATAAATTGCTCGAACAGATCTCCTTTTAAACAAGTCTCCCCTGACTGCAGGGTAGTCCTGCTCCACAGGATGTAACACCTGTAAAAGATCACTCAAAGGCATAATGCCATTGAAGACAATGCATTTACATTATGAATAATGATATGAACCAGTCAGGAAACTTCACTAACAAACATCATATTACTTAAAATAAATGAGAACACACAAGACATTTATTTGAAAATAGTTCACCCTTTTTATTCAGAATCTTATATTTAGTAATTCCTAAATCCATTGTGTTATAATTTTTATTTTGTATTATGGCAAAGACTTAAAAAGATTTGGGGTAAATAATTTAACCAGAATCAATTAAATGTAGTAGGTGTTCTTGCAGAGGATGCATGCACTACAAAGTACATAAAAGGATGAAGCTGGAGACAAGGACTGGAGCTCTGTTCAGCTGTAGACTGCAATGAAATTTTGCTGCAAACTCAAATGCGCCGAAACTAGAGCTCAGATACATGTGGAGCTCAGATATATGTGGGCAAATAGGAAGAAGTTTGTTGCTGTTAGCAAATCTTCTGCTAACATTATTTCCCATGATGGAAGGCACTGACGCTAAAGTTACCTTATTTGCTACAGCACAGCTTATTCTCCTATAGTAAAGAATAGCCAGTAGTCTCATTTTTATAAATAGATATAAAGCGTCCTATGGATTAAAGACAGCTGTTGCCTACAGAGGTGAGCAGAGGAGATGTGATCAGGGGACCTGGATAAGCAGCGTAGATCACTAGCAGCTGCAGGAAGCAGCATTCAGGTGGGTCTCTGAAAAGGCATAAAGTTGGTCTCTGCTTTTCCATTGTTCCATTACATTTAAGGACATTACATTCTCTAACACGGTTGTATCAAAGAATAATCTGCACCCTGACTCTCTGTACATTCAAGGGAGTATATTCCAAGACGAGATGAAAATAAAGAGCCTGTTCCAAAGCCCCACGAAGTGAAAGAGAGAACTTACCCAAGGAAATCCTCTGAGAATGAGAAGGTCAAAAGAAATTCTGATAATTCCCTGCTTTAGCTCCCTCTTGTGGGTAATGCACAATTCAGGGACTAGCTAGTTCTAGTAACTTTCATGAAACAAAATAAAACGCATTTAGAATATTATGTATATATAATTTTATAGAGAGATATAAAGAATATACAGAAAATATACTAATGTAGTAACCATTCTGACATCAAACTTATGGGGATTCAAATAAAATAAAAAAGATTAAATATTATGATTTTGATAATATATTCTCTCAGATTCTTGACTAATACTTTGAAGACTAAAGCTTGACCTCCTTCCTCAAACATATTTTATTTGTAGCTTTCATAAAATTCTCATTTTGCAGATTTCATACCATAAATAGTCTTTATTGTTTGCAAAGATTGCAGCTCTAGTGGAAAAACAAAAGACGCTTCTAAATCTATGATATCTTTTACACAAACTGCTTATGTCTACAGGTTTCTCAATTAAAAAATTATTTTGGTAATAAACTAACTTTTCTCCTTCTTTTAGGAATACACAAGAATCTTATAGCTTCAACTCAAAATTTCCGGATTTGTTCTTCCATGTAAGTTTCTGGGAACAATTTTTCCTCCCTTCACTACTTTATCATGAACGTCTTCAAAAATAATTTATCATCTTTTAAAAGACCTTAGAAGTATTTCAACATGTAGTGAAATAACACGTGCAGCTATAGCACATGCACATAGTAACTAAAATTTAAAGTGAAGATGACAGCATCTCCAATTTGAATTTATGTCTTTGCCTTACAATCCAAGACACAGTTGTTAGAGCCTTTACTCTGTGAGTAAAAAAAAAAAGGACACATAACTGGTCTTTTCCTGAAAAAGCACACTGACAATGTAAATGTTTCTCAGCTGGCAGTAGTTTAGTGATGACTCATGTCAACTTTTTCTATTAAGTACTTTCTATGGATTGAACTGTTCCAACTTCTTAAATGATTAGCATGTTAGGTTCCTGGTATTCTTACATTTAGACTCAAAAATGCTGCTGGGCTGCTTTTTTCCTTGACTATACTGAACAATATCGCTCCAATTTAGACAGCAAATTCTTCAGGGTAGGACATATCTTTTCCCCACTTTTTTCCCCCACTTCCTTCCTCCCCAGTTTTGTGGATATTAAAAGACATGAAAAGAGAAACTTTGTCTCAAGTCACAATCAAAAAAGAAGGAACCCTCCTAACTTTCAGAGTTTGACTCTTTTCTTCTGTATCCTGGCAGAACTATGGTCAACAATAGTAATAAGCATATTATAGCTCAGAAAGTGTGTTGCTTTGGGAACTGAGACAGGTTTTATAATGAAATACCTTGATATTCTGCACAACCATAGACCTTAGAAATTTTTTTCTGGATGCACAGTGATGTGTCCTCTAGTTATTGCTGGTAGAGCACCCAGCAGAAGAAGGGTCATGTCCAGGAAACAGTCAATGACTCTGTGACGACTCCAAAGAGGCTTTGCACAACCTTTAACAGGCAGAAGCTGTATTATAGGTTTCAAATTTGTGAATTTATTACAGGAGAAAATAAATGAGGAAAACATATTGCAGCTTGCACATTGTTTTATACATATAATGAGAAACAAATTATCATAATTAGTTTCAGATGTGAATAATCAGCACTATTCAAAGGTTATATAAACTTATTTCTCTCTCCCCGCCTCAAAACAGTTCCTTTTCACATAGAAGTCTATGAGGGAAGCATGCAGGAATGCTGTATACCATTTGCTGCTGAGGCTGGGGGGAAAAAAAATAGTGGGGAGATGTTGTCCCTAGGTACATACTGCTGTTTTTTGGTGAACTCTGTTAGATAACACTAGGAAAGTCCAAGCATCAGTAGCTCAGGACTTAATTTTGAGCTCTTACAATTCACCCCCCTGATAAATTGAAATTTTATCTAATTTTATCTTCATTTAACACACCATTTGCAGATAATTTAGGTATGGCTGTACTAAGTTTAAGTTGCAAGTTGATTCTTCACAGTTGATTTCTTACCTTTACTTTAAGAGTTTCTTTATTTCTCAGCACTTACCAATTTTTGCTCCCCAGAGCTTTTCACAGTCCAACTGCTGTCTTGATCTATGAGCAAGATAATATTGCATTTGATGCTAGAAAAACGCACAGGAGACAAATGTTGCTTATCAGAAATTTCAGGCAATTGTGGAAAAAAAAAAGATAACTATCAAATACCTTGAAATACATGTTCACATATATGCCTGTTTCCTCACTTATTTTTCTCTTGGGTACACGATGATGACAACTATGCCTGTAGAGGTGACAACAACCAACAAAAGCAAAAAAAAATCACATTTACATTACTCTTATTGCTGATCTTGTTAACTGCGAGCAGTATATTAATAACTTAAAGCACTAACTGAACTAAATTCACTCTAAAATTGTCTGAACAATTTTATGAAAGACGATTTCAAAAGATACATGAATCTGTTTTCAGTTTCATGCTCCTACAGATCTTTTTTAGCATGCTGGTATAGCAGTTTATCACTGTTTCAGCATCCAGGCAGCTACAAGCTTTCAGTGGCAGAGAAGACACAAAACCAATATAATATCTGCAGGAGATTTTTTAAAAATCGTATCTTTCCCATTCTACTCAGTAAGAGGTCATCTCCACATTTTGTTCAGCAAAGATCTTACTGACCTAAATGAACTTTGTATTTATAAATGTTAATCTTTACTTTTAGACTAGATTTTTCTCAAAGCAGGAAAACAATTGGTTTAATCGGTCTTGACAAAATTGCTGCAGTATGGTGAGAATAACAGTAACAGCAGGTATTTCCAAAATGCTTTTCACTCCTTAAGAGTGCTGTAATTGAGAAATTGGCTCCTGGCTCTAGAATTTTCCTGCAGTGCTGCTGTTCACGTCTCAGGAGTGGCACCAGACAGCAAAACAAAGAGTGGTGGCCACAAATTAGGGTTTAGGTTGCTCAGGTTGGATATTAATCAAAAAAAACATTTTTCCTCAGTAGGAGGGTAGTGCAGCACTGAAACAAGTTGCCCCGAGTGACTGTGAAATCTCTGTTCTTGGAGCGACGAGGCTAGAAAAGGCTCAGGTGATCTGATCCAGGGTTACCAAGGGCTCTGCTTCACAAAGCAGGTTTGACTGGGTGACTTCCAGAGGCTTCTTCCAGGCAGCATTTATGTGATGCTGTGGGCTTTTACTGGCCCATTCACTTTAAAAGAATCTCTAATTCTTCCATGGTCCTTTTCCAGCAAACATCACAGAGGCAGTTTTGATTTTGGCATGAAAAATTTTATATGCAACTTCCTGAATTTGTTATTCTCTAAACACATATGCTCTGAGGATTTAAAAAAAAAAATAAAAAATCATAATCATGCCGGATACTGGTTAACTGAAAATTAGCAATATTCTGGGGCTGATCTTAATCAGAGAAAAAAAAAAAAATGTAACATTATGAAAACATATTAGCTATCTATAGAGAATATTCTCCATCAGACTTGCACCATCAAGCAGCTACATTTTTGCTGTAGTAGTATAAAAATCGCTTCCTTCAAGGTCAACTGAATCACACTCTCCACATAAGCAGAGATCAAACAGTTGCCTACGGCAGAGATAGCAGCTTGCTAGACAGTAATGCTCTCCTCACACTTGTTTTTCCTGCAGGAAATCATAAAATGCATTACTGGCAAAGACATTTATCTGATTTAAAGTAAGATCCTGCTCCAAAGAGTGGCTCTGTACAAGATGATTTTTACTTTCAAAGCCTTTCAGGGACAGCCTAACAGATACTTGTTCTAGAAGAAAAACATCGTCCCTTCTTGAACAAAACATTCCAAACTCATCCTAGACTCTGATTTTTCCCTTTCAGTGATGATTACCAATAATAAAGAGACTGCAGATGAAATTGTGTCCTCAGAGTCCCCCTGTGCAACCCCATTACTCTCCCCTAGAGCTGTCAGCAGTCAGACTTTGACTGACTGCTCCTCACTGCTGTGACCTTATCAGATCCCACAAGTTAAGCAACTTGCAGTAAGCATGAACCCAAGTAAGAGCTTTCCAGCTTCTGCAGAGTTTTAAGGATGAATACGGCACACACAGGAGTGTGGGGCAGCTGTGTAAAACTTCAAGCTAGGTGTGGAAACTTTTGGCCTCACATAGGATATTATTGCCTGGATTTAGATTCTCTTATGTCTTGTGTAATTCAGCCATTCAGAGTGAGCGGCTCACTTGGCTCTGAATGGGTGACAGAAAAAGAAAGTTACTTCTTTCATACCTCTTCTACAATGTCTTCCCAATGTCTAGCCAGTATGTCCTGCCCCTTTGCCAGGAAGACAGTAGATTTTAAGAGACTATTTTGATGGGCTTGGAAACAGGACACTGGGAAAAGTAAAGGAGAGAAAAAAAAACAGACTCATTCTTGTCAGGATTATTTAACAGCCCCCTTCTGAGGAAGACAAAGCTATTTTGGAGAAAGAATAAAAGACAATGGCAGAAACAAAATTCACCCTCTGGTCTTTTGTCATATCCCAGCCTCATTCTGCAATTTATAGCTCTGTAACTGGAATCTTGGCTTGTATCTTGTTTTATTGTCTCGAAGCAACAAAGATTTACCACCTGTGCTCTTCCTCCCCAGTGTCATGCACAAGAATATTCTGGGATTTTTTTCCTTCATTTTGCTACAACCCATTCAGTTTCTATTTTTATTCATTTTTAGTTTTCTTTCTCCCCTCAAGATACTATCTATTACACAGAAATTTCTTTGACTTTGCTAGCACAACTGCTTATGATGCAACAGCATAAACCACTAAATGAAATTATATAAACAGGCTACAAAGGGAAACTCTATCAGTTTAATGACTTGCACAACACAAAAGTTCAAAGGAGCACTTTGCCTCAAAACCACTTGCACTGCCAAAACTGAAAGGCTCCCTACATCTATATTTCTACCACAGGTTCAAAACCAAGAAATTGGTTCTTTTTCTCACCCAAAGCCATAACTCATCGCTTAGGTATGTTTTATGTACCCACCTCGTGCATCACCGAGTGCAGCGGCAGCGCAGCCAAGAACAGCCTTGACTGCAGTGGCGATTGTGAGCCTGAGTAAGGAGCTGAGCAGGACACGCCAGGTCCATCCTGTTGCTCACACACAGCTATCAGCACCCATCTAACCTACTTGAAGGCAACCTCAATTATCCCCCGGCATTCCGTGCATTCTGTCGCAGCGGAGCTCCTTTGGTCTGGGCAAGAACATCCCCAAATGAACTCGTACTTTACATCATGCCAATGGGACTACAGACATGCTTTGAAGTTTCAGCCAAAACAAAATGCCAGCGTGAGGGCAGTGACGGTCCTTGTGCCCCGCTTTTGAAATTTTCAAAAGCTTTACCAACACAGGATAAAATAATGCCCATGTTATCAAAAGAAACAGCCAGACAGATTTTGGAGATCACTGTTTTCTAGAGATCGAATCAATCACTGTTTTCTAGAGATATCGAATCAGTTTAAAGCCCAAATTGCATATATCCTATCCTAACAGCTGTGGCACCTTGAATGCACCAAGAGGCATGGCCTAGGGATGTGCCCTCGGGATGTGCACTCAGGAACCAGCAGGACTGACAGGAACAAGAGACACCCCTCACCCCTTAATAAGAAGCAAACAAACTACAAGCTTGGTCTGCTGAGAGGAGAACAAACAAGCTCTCAGAAGGAAAAATGTAGGTAGTTTATGCATAATTGTACTGATTTGTGTAACTGGAAAACTCAGTTAATTTGCTTTCAAAACTTAGTGATAGGAAAAAGATAAACATCAGAAACAACTAAAGCAATAAATTATTAAAAAAGTCATCTCTGTCCCCAAACGAGTGAATCTTTCACAAAACAACTTTGCAAAGCATTAGGAATAGTAACAACACCATAAGATAAAAAAGTGTTCTTTTTTTTTAAATGTTCTTTCCTTTTAATAATCCTGTATTAACTGCTAATTTTTTCTGCTTTTGCTAGTACTGATGTTTGTCTTTTCATTCCAATCAAAGCCTTACTGCAAAATTCATTAATTTAAATAGATAACAGGGCCCTACAAACAAATGAATCTTGCCCTACTGAAATATTATAAAAAACTATTTCAACTGCCAATGATTCTATTAGTTTGCTTAAAATATTTTTCAACAGTATTTAAAATTCACTCAATAGTAATGATCTCTATTGTGCCTTATTTGATAAGAATCAATTTTTCTCTCCTTTTTTTTCAGTGCTCAGGTCCTTCCATAATATCCAGCATTAGATTTTGAAATGAATCTGCTTCAACTACTCTGTCATACCAGAAAATGATTTAAGAGAACAAATTACCTTTCTAAATATCCACAGAAAGAAAAAGCTAATACAAGGCATTTTCCTTGAAAGCAGACCTCTAAACAAATCCATGTTCTCAATCACTGCTAACAAAGCCAGAAGAAACTGCCAAGGTATCTTCACAAAAATAATGTGGTTTGTGAGCAGACTCTGAAGCTGAAAAATCAGGCATTTCACAAGACCAATGTGTTTGCCATTATACACAGAAATGATAGCAAAGGAAGAGAAGTGGCTTTTATTTGTCCTTCCCCTACGTTCCCCAGCTACTGTATTCAGATAAATTGCCATGGAAACTCAATTTATACTCCAAGGATAGTAGCACAGAGAAGTTGAATCCCCTTGGAGAGATTCTGAATAGAAAAAGTCCTCCTGTTGTGCTGTTGGCAGAGCCTGAAGCTGCACCATTGCTCTTCCCTGTTAAAGGAGCACAGCAACCAGCAGAGCAACTTCCTTGCTGAAGTGCTACTCCCTTCCACACGTTCTTCCCACACATGGGGAAACTGAAGCCCTGGTGACAGCAGTGCAAACGATCCTGCTCTTGGCTGCACAAGCTCTTAGCTCAGCACCGCTGTGCAGGGCAGTCTGGTTGTCCCTGTGACATCCACTTCCCTACAAGCCGCACACAGACACACAGCAGTCACAGGACTGGCTGTGTGTGCTCGACACAGAGGGTATCCTACGACTGCCACTGGGATGCATAACCCC
>JAVCKT010006733.1:0-10260 GCA_032273925.1 Rhynchotus rufescens
AGCTGAACTCTGCAATAATTGAGCTTTTTCAGTTTTCATTGTGAAAATCAGAATCCTTTTCCCATAAATCAGCTGAGAGGAGGATTAAAAAAAAAAAAAAAAAAAGAGGGGGGAGGGGCAAGCAAAATCCAATTGGAGCTATGGAGTGTCTTAATGCCCACTGACTTGGCATTGTAGTTTATTTAAAGTGTGCAGGACATAGATGTCTCCCATATAGTTACCATATGAAAGTACGAGTTAAAATTGGATGCTACTGTTATACTTAAAAATTGGAATGTTTATCTCGATATGGAAGCTATATATTTAATTTCATGTTTGAGTGAATGGATCTGTTGAATCAATGCATAATGTGTATTCCTGATTACTTTCATTGTAACATACTCCAGTCAGTCTGTGGTGTTTGATACTGTTCTTGAGCTAGTCGTTTTTATTAAGAGGGGTTACTTGGGAGGAACAGACCTTCAGAATGGTAGTAATTAGTTTTGAATGGTTTATTAAGTAGACTGGATATATATATATTTTTTTTCTTAAGATTAATAGATTAATACCGGTGTACTTAAATGTGACCTTAACCTAGCTTTGTTCTGTGTCTCTTTATTCATTGCAGTCTAGGATCAGTTTGATTACAGTGTTTCCTCTTTCAACATTAATATATAATATTAAAAGAATAAGTAGATTAGGGACTTGTCTGCTATGTGCTTTGTTATTTCAGCAGATGTATCTTTAATCTTAACAGTTCTGCGAGAAAGAACTTGTGTCCGCAAATAATACAGATGATCTTTGATTAAATGTTTTCAAGAGTTTAAATGTTTTCAAGAGTTATAAATGGGTGGTGTGAAAATAATCATCCGAGTTCTTTTTTTCTTTAAACAAGAAACAAACCTTAACAAATAGGCTAAAGCAAAAATAACAATGAAATTGTGTTTTAAAGTTTTAATTTTCTGTACTGGTAGGTAGTCAGGTATTGTTTGATTTCTCTTGCAATGGAACGACTGAAACTTTTCCTTAGTTCTTTAGTAATCTCCAAAATTTGCCTAGTAATGCAGAATGTCTAGCTCATTCATAGAGAATGTGTCCATGAATGCCTTAATAAAGGAAAGGGAGAGCCGTGTATTAAGAAGCTGCAAGAGACTTGAGAAGCACTCGCATGCACACACACACAAAAACTTTGATTCATTTCCAGATTCCTCCAGCACCACCCAGGCCTGACTTCGATGCCTCAAGGGAGAAATTGCAGAAACTTGGAGAAGGGGAAGGATCAATGACTAAAGAGGAATTCACCAAGATGAAACAAGAACTGGAGGCGTATGTAGACATGATTACTACTTCTCTCCCTTTTTTAATGCTGTTTGCTTTCCTGTGTTTCTGATCTCACTGTAATGATCCTTTATGCAAGATGTAGGTGTGAGCACCCAGTTGCTGTATAACCAGGGTTAACTTAGTGATCATGATCAGAGCCAGTAGGAAAATTGGAGAAATCACTGCCCAGGAGTTAGAACAGTTTAATAAAGGACTTTCTAAAACCGGAAGAAAATCTACATGTTCTTGAAACTTTCTTTTGCAAGGCAACACTTTGCGTTTTTGGGTTTTTTTGTTCTTGAAACATACTTTTGTAAGGCAACACTGTGTTTTTTTGTTTTTTGTTTTTTGTTTTTTTTTTGCAAACCAAAAATAAAATAGAGGTAGCCTTTTTTAGCAATTTTTAGTTCTGCCATTTCATGTTTTTTAAGTATGATGAAACTTTAAGATGTGTATGTGATGTAAATTGAACTAATTTTTTTTGCATATGCTTGGTACTGTGAGCATAGATGCCAACCTTCTGTTTCCCAGTAAGTTTGGCAGTTACTAGAAAATCTCCCTCCTGCCTTTTTTTTTAAATTTTTTAAATTATTTTTTTGACAAGGAGAATATAATTCCTCAATATAGTGTCTTCTCTTATTGTGAATTTAATGTCTGCAATAAGGTTTTGTTCTATATTGAGTAAAGCAGTGAAGTTTCTCCTTGCTGCATGCACTTTTGTTGTAATGCGCTCACTGCTTTGATCTTTTTCCTGTTGTTGGTTTTAGTCTTCAAGTGTATATTTACACTGCTTCTAGACTGCTTCTAGACTCTCGAGAGCTTGGAGTTGGCAAGAAAAGAGGTCCCTTAGAACTGGTCCTTTCTTTCCTGCCTCCAGCTACTGTGAGCTTTAAAAGCCCTGTATTAGTGATGCATACAGCATAATTTGATAGCAGGGTAGATAAACTATGCAGGAAGCTGGAAGTTAGCAAAACACTATAAATTTTGAAGAATCTGTGGTTTTCCAGCGGCCCTGATCATGATTCTCTTGTGGTCTGGTTAGGGGTTGGATAACACAGAAAACTTGGGGTTTCTTCTACTGCCACCTCCATCCTCTGCATCCTCCTTTTTTGTCTTCACTGAATGACTACTACACTCACGGAGATGAAACATCTCCCAACACTGGCCCTGCTGGTTTGCTGGTATGTAAGTCTTCACCTCCTTGCGCATAGTGGAAGCAAAAGTGTTACTGTTTCACTGTCTGACCTGAGAGCAGGGAAAAGAGCCCCCTTCCTCGTTTCTGGGCAAGTTACGTTGTGTTAACTGCATTTGCAAAGCAAAACGAACTGTAGCAATCTTGTGTTCCTGAGAATGCCTTCCTCTTAATTAAATTGAAAGTTGAATTAAGTTTAAAGCTTTAAAGTTGAATTGTTTGAACTGCACAACTATGTGATTGGGATGATTAATCATGATTTTTCTTGGCTGTATTTACCAAGTGCAGCACTTAATTTCACATTTAGAACTCTTTAAAGCAAAACTTCCATGCAAGTTTCAGCCCCAAAAGGCTAGATGCTTTCTCAGCAACTATAAAGCATCTATAAGCATTTTTCTGTAAAAGGCTCCTGTTCCAAAAAGCTAACAAACTCCATGGACACTTAAAGACAAATAAGTGAGGAGGGTGCTCATAGCTCAGGGGATGGAGATGGGGGGAAGCAATTTGCACATCAGCTATATACTGTCTGTAAGCAATATCTGTATTTCTTGGTTTTTGGGCAAAGCAGCAGCAGGACACTTAAATACGGGTTAAGCTTGTAGCAAACCAGGCTGTGTGACAGCTAGTCTTAAAAATTAGAATATGTTTACTGAGTCTTCTTTAAAAGCTGGAATGTTAGCTTTTCTAATTTCCCCCTTGTATTTATATTGTACTATGTATTTATATATGTATCAGATATCAGTGTAATAGCCTTTATTGTGTTGGGTTTGCCATCTTGTATCTTTAAGAAGGATCTCTTAAAGCTTCTCATTAGGCTTATTTGAAACTTAATTGCTCAATGTGAAACTCATATCTGTCTCTTCTTTTCAGTGAATATTTGGCAATATTCAAGAAGACAGTTGCGATGCATGAAGTGTTTCTGTGTCGTGTAGCAGCGCATCCCATTTTGAGAAAGGATTTAAATTTCCATGTCTTCTTGGAATATAATCAGGATGTGAGTATTGAAAACTGATATGCTAACGGGAGAAATCAAGATGTACTTTTATGGCAGCCTGGAAAATTGATGAAATTGCTTTTTACCTTCCAAAGCAAACTGTATCAGTTCCTCATACCAGACACACATATAACTTAGAGGTTAAAAATTCATTTAGCTCAATAAAAGTGCATTTGGCTGCCACCTGGGGGCTCCAAATGTGCTCTGTGCTGTAGCTTCAGTATTAAAAATATTTATATGAAGTGAATATAGTTTAGGTTAAAAAGTTTAACTTCTGTTGGTGACTTGCACGTGGTATTATATCTTTCCACTCCTTGATCAAAAATCTTTTTCAAAAGAAAGCACAATGCAACAAAAACAGAACGCTAACTTTTAGGATTTGGAGTCACAATTGTAATTGTTCTTTATATAATCAAAGAGGATTTCTGATTAACTGCTTTGATAATAAAGAATTTTTAATAATGCAATTGAAACTTTGATCAATGTGGTATCAAGGAAACATCATGACAGGTTAGTTCCTCTGAATACATATTTAACTCCAAAATATATTAAAGCTCATACTCCTGTTGCCTGACCTAGACGTGTCAGCTGCTTCAGGATCTCTGTTTTGTACATTTGGGCAAATTTAGACTGCCAGGAAGACTGTGAGGAGACTGTGAAGTTGGCACTGTCAGCATAGTGAGGTGTAAATGCTTCTGTACTTCCTGAAAAAGTGCCTGTCATTTTACTACTTAGGAGAGGAAAACCCGGTCCTATTGGCTTAACTTGTGAGCAGCTTTACTGTGCACAATAAATGCTGCATTGCTGAAACCTTGAACATACACCTCCTGCATTTGCAATTATCTGTAAGTGCTGGGATGTTGTTGCCTTTGTTGTTTTCTGGGAGAGTTCATTAGGGATAAAAGAGAGGCTGGTCCCTGAGGGTAGCCTGTCACTCAGGGCCACCTGGGGCCTGATCCCACCATTAAGGCGTATATAAGACTGAGAGCAGGAAAACTGATTAGAGGAAGCCAGTTTTGCTATGTTGTTACTGCTCCCCCAAAAGCTTTTGTTATCTCCAGCAAATTAGCTAATGTGACCAAAAACTTTATTTTTTCAGTTGAGCGTTCGTGGGAAAAATAAGAAAGAGAAGCTTGAAGACTTCTTTAAAAACATGGTTAAGTCAGCAGATGGAGTCATTGTTTCCGGAGTAAAGGTGATTACTACTTTGTCTTTCAAAACTCAAATTTGATGTTGTTGTGTCTTTTTATTTATGTAAATGTAAATAAATGTAAATCGCCTATTGTAATCTACCTAGTGCAGTTCTATCTGAATATTTTTAAAAAACTTGAAAAAAACCTTTACTATGAGTATGACAGAGCACTGGCACAGGTTGCACAGAGACATCATGCAGTCTCCATCCTTGGATATTGGAATCAGGATGGGCAACGTGCTCTAGGTGTCCCTGCTTGAGCAGGAGGGGCAGACTAGATAATCTCCAGAGGTCCATTCCTACCTCAACTATTCTGTGATTTGCACAATCTGTGGATCTTTCCCCACCCCTTATTTTGCTTTTAGATGTCCTATTATTAAGTAGCTAACACTTCATTTCAGGTTAGTGACCTGCACCTCTAGGATACTTGTTAAAATGTGTAATATAAACCTTCAAATAAATGAGGAAAAAATCAGTGTGTTAATGTTCTTTGATAAGATACAGGTGTCACTTCATGTTACCCCAACTGCAATATATGAAAAGTCATGTATATGAATTGGAGTAAAAAGAATGAATGAAAACCTCTTTTTGAAAATATTTTTTGTAGGACGTGGATGATTTCTTTGAACATGAAAGAACATTCCTTGTAGAATACCACAACCGAGTCAAAGATGCCTCTGCCAAATCTGATAAAATGACAAGATCACACAAAAGTGAGTTCTTTTCCCAAGATGAAAACAGTGTTAGCTAGAATGTAGAGAAGTGCCTGTTGACATTCTGTTTGGACAAGAGCAATGGCCTGGGAAGCTGTTTTTTGCAACTGGTGATCTGGGGTTTATGGATAACTTACTCGTGACCTACAGAGAGGTGCAGTGTCTGCAAAGATACTGGCTTCCTACTTACAGCAGAAAATCTATTTTTATATTTGGGAGAAGCAAGTAAAAGGTACTCCCTATTGCTGCTGTTAGTTGCAAGTTATTATTAATTTCATAATGATGTTATGGAATAATTAATTGGAAGGAAAGTAATATACAACCCTAAAAATAAAACATAATTACAATGAATTCTATTGTATCAAAGTGTCATCATGGTTTTTTTAAACAACCTTGTTTTAAAATATAATTTGTCCTGACTTTATACAGCTTCCATTAAAAAGAAAAAGGAAAATCTAACAATGTTGTAGAATAAACTTCACCTAGCAAGTGCTAAGTGTATTAAATATGCTCAGACGAATTAGAGATTTCATAATTTTCCAATCCCCCACACAGGAAGAGCTGTGCTTAGGATGTGAAGTAATATATAACATAAATGAATTTTAGTTAGATTTTTTTTTATTGTATTAGAGCTGGGTACCTTCTAGAAAAATGCATGTTCTTGAATAAATAGGGGAACCAATGCCCTTCAAAACTTGCATAAAAGAGTGAAATGAGGTATTAAAACAAGTATTTGCTTTTTCTTCTAGATGTAGCAGATGACTATAACAGAATTGGTTCCTCATTATATGCGTTAGGAACACAGGATTCTACAGATATATGCAAGTAAGATTTTGTTATTCATTCATGGGAAGTTTGCTAAGTAGCAGTATTTGAATAGTGACTAATATCCTTTTAGTTACAGTAAGAATGGAATTTATCATTATTGAATACAATTAGAGATTTTCTATGGAGATTCCAAAACTTTGAAAATAGTCATTTATATAGACATTTGTCCTTTGATCTTTAAACTTGAATATGAGCCATTTCAGTACCTGAAAGTGGAACCTAAATACCTTCAAAATCTTCGTTGATGCTTATGAATGTCTGCTCTTCAGTTGGAGCTTGTGTTAGGGTAGGAGATGCGTGTGCAAGTAGCTTCCGTCGGTCTGCATGTGTCACAGTGTTATCTTTGCAAGTATTCCCATAATATTGAAATTTTATATAGCCTGTGGGAATCTGAGTCATATATCCTGTTTATCTTCTTTCAAAATAAAATGATTTTCCTGTAATTGACTCTGCTGATATATGAACCCTATGTCCCCTGGATTTTCTCCTGTGGTGATGCTACCTTTGCTTAAACTACCCAAATTCCAAAATTTCAAGTAGGGTGTATGTCTCATTACGTGAAAAAAAGTGCACGGAAACTTGAATGAAGAAAGCTTGCTAATATATAGGCCTGCTTCAGAATTTAATTTTTGCAAGTATAAAGAGTCCTTGAGCTGTTTAGTTATTCTTTAGTAAAAGCTATCCATTATAATTTTGTCTTGTCCTTAAATTGCACAAATGCCAAATTTCTGAAGCACTGCAATTTCTGCAGTGAGCAGAATGCACTCTCAGAATTCTGTAAATTATAATTCTGAACGATACCTTTAAAGACTTTATTGTCAGGCATAGCCTATTGTTTGACTTATATATTGGAAGTAGTTAGACTTTTAAAATTTATGTTGTCATATAACCTAAATGCCATTAAAGCTATTGATGTTTCTTTCATGCAGATTTTTCCTGAAGGTATCAGAATTATTTGACAAAACGAGGGTATGTATTACGAGACCTTCTTAGATATCTTTGTATACCTCCTGGAAGTGCTAATGTTAATTAGACATTAATATATGGCCATTTTATGAGTGCTTCTATATAGAGTTTATAACTCTATATTGAGTTATATATCTTTATATATCCAAGTGAGTATCTGAAGTCTGATATTTTAAAATTGGTGTTTTTACATACTGTTTTTTTTTCCAGAAAATAGAGGCCCGGGTGTCTGCTGATGAAGATCTTAAACTTTCTGATCTTCTGAAGTACTACTTAAGGGAATCTCAAGCTGCTAAGGTGAATTTATATTTCTGTTCAGTGTTCAGAAACACTATGAGTAGTATTTGATAAGAAAAACTAAATGGGTAGGGTGAGATGCTGCAACTTTTGGCCTGCTATTTCTCCCTCAACTGTAAAAATTATATCTCTGCTGTTAAGTTGTAGCAACACCATTACTTAGGACTGCGTGATCCACTTCAGTCACTTACCAAATCTTGCAGTGAAATTAAAAACGTGGAAGAGCTTTTGATGCTTGTGAACTGCAAGCATTTCTACTGTTAAGGTTAAAAATGGATACTTTATTTCAGATCAGGTTGTGCAAGAGCTGATACAAAAATGTGGGCCAAACTTTAGATCATTTACCTATGGTAAATTTCATTCTTAGGGTGTTACTGGAGTGAAAATGTTTGATTGACAAGAATGTTTGTATTTGGAAGATCATAGGAAAGACTAGTGCTGCTTCTAATCCCTGTGTGTATGTCAAATCCATAATCTAAATAGTAATTTGTTTCTAACCTGGGAGGCCATGAAATTTTCCATGATTCTTCTTAGTGTTTTTGCAGCATCATGCAAGCTGTCTGGTGCTAGCCTCTGTCAGACAAAGAGTATTAAATATGATGCTGACCAAAGAATGTTAAATTGCTTGTATTATCCAGTACAGAGATTTCTGCAACTTGCATGTGATGAGAATAATTCTGTAATAACTAAAATATAATAAGACAAAAAATTATTTTACCAAGAGAGACCAAAACTAATCTGATTGTTTTTGATCATGTGTTACATACTAGGGTATATTCTTCGTAGATATAGATCCTTCACACTTTTTTTTTTTTCTCCTCCCCTCTTCCCCGGTAGGATCTCCTGTATAGAAGATCTAGGTCACTAGTGGATTATGAAAATGCTAATAAGGCTTTGGATAAAGCAAGAGCAAAAAATAAAGATGTGCTGCAGGCTGAAACCACTCAGCAGATATGCTGTCAGAAGTTTGAGAAGATATCTGAATCGGCAAAACAAGGTAATCTTTTATTGTATGTTAGCAATTGAAAATTAACAGATTTGAAGACAGTGTTAATGAGAATAGATTTTTGTTCTGTGATTCCTAGGAAGAGAGATATTACCTTTTAATCGGTATTGGCTTATTTTGGAAAGTTTATACGATGTTTTCCTTTGGATCCTGACAGCCCCATTAGTTGATAATGTCAGTGTCATAATTTCTTGGCTGGATTCCCTTTGTGTCTAGATGCAAATTATTTGTTACCACAAGGAAAATTCTGAGCAATAAAGCCAAACCCAGCCTTTTTCAAGTAGTATTGAAGGTTTTAAGCATTGTCCTGGGAGGGTAGCAGTCTGTAGCAAATGATACTAGATCAGAAGAGGGAGAAATCATGAAATGAGATTTCACTGAAGATGCAGATTTATAGTAGCTCTGGAGAAGAGGAAACTATTTTTATGTTGCTTCTTCCCTGGAAACTTAACTTGTACCTTTTTTTCTTAAGGTTAAGATTGTTATGAGTAAGCAGACATCTGACTCAATATTTGAGGCAGATTAGTACAATATTTAATCACCACCTTTTTATGTCTTTATCAGTTGAAAGAATTCTCTGACCTTGTAAGTCTGGCTAATGATTTCTGTAAATGAGACAGTGGAGGATCAAAGATCCTGTTAGCCACAGAGGTGAATGCAGAAACATGCTTACTTCCCCTGTTCTTCATGCTAGTCACAGCGTGGTAGCTTCTCTAGAGCTTATCACATACCGGTCTTGAAAGAAAAGTGCATGCAGTAGAGGAGAATTTAATGTTAAAATCATCCACACTGCCATCACAAAAAAATGTGTAGAGTTGAGGAGTTGCAGTGATGTTTTATGCAATGCAATGCATTGCTCTGCAGCAATGATACTGTTAATGAATATTTTTTTTTTTATTTTTATGCAGAACTGATAGACTTTAAGACAAGAAGAGTTGCAGCATTCCGAAAAAATCTAGTGGAACTAGCAGAACTGGAATTAAAGCATGCTAAGGTAATTGGGGTCCTTTCTGGCCTCTAGTTCAACTGCTTCTTCAATATTATATGCTGGAATAGCCAAATAGTTTTGTATGATATTACACTTCATGTCTAGAAAGGGGAACTTTAAGGTAAGCATCCCATGGAAAGGTGAATTTTATTCTCAGCTTCCTTGAATAATAGAGCATGAGTGTGGGTGAAAAATCTCTGTGGGACTAGTGTGTTTGAGGTGCCTTTGAAACACTCTTGTTGAAGACAGTTTTGACTACAGTTGTGTGTTTGTGTAGCTATCTTAGTGCTTCAAAGTCTGAATACTTGAAAATTTTAAAACTTCACCATTTTACTGGGAGATAGGAAATGGTTTCACCTGTTATCCAGATGCTGGAGGCCTAATGTATAGGATAGGCTATACATGTATAACAGCTTAGGATGGGATCACATAGAGAGAGGACCTGTATGAAGACCTGTATGAAGGGATTAAAGCCGGAAAATCAGGAAAATTCTTTCCAGTGATTCTGGATTTGACTGGGTTAAGATGAGTAAGAAGAGGCATAAAGAACTTTTTCATGGGGGCAAGCAAAGCATCAAGCAAGACCAAAAGCCGCTTGCTTTAATATTCTGGACATAATGCTTTGGCTGTTGCTTCTGTAATCCTTGTCGTGCTGTTTTTGCAGCCACTGCAGCATTTTAAATGTTAAATACTAAACATGTGAAGTATTAAATCTCAGCTTCAAACTGAGAATTGTTTGGCTTGGACTATCATGTGAAGTGCAGCACTCCCAAACTTGCCAGATA
>JAVCKT010006736.1:3419-29802 GCA_032273925.1 Rhynchotus rufescens
ACTCGTTCGCCATTTCAGTTTCTGCTCATAGCCTTGTACAAACACTCAAATATAAGTCTGCATTTTCCATCATTTTGTGGGTGATGGTGATAAGTCTGCATTTTCCATCATTTTGCGGGTGATGGTGAAATTCTTAGGAAAAAAAAAAAAAAAAGATTCTTGAACAATTTAAAACAACAAATAAACCATATTTTACATATATCTGCTTCATATATCTACTTTATTATATCTGCAACAGTTTTGATCGCTTTGTCATCATACAAAAAAAACTGCCCTAAGGTAGCTTGTTCTCATTGCTGTGGTTGATTAATGGTTATTGTGTAATGTTAATACTTTGAAAGCAGAGCCAAAATTAAAATGGCAAGTAGGTTTGAGAGTGGGCTGTATCATCATAGGTAAGAATTACAGTGTCTTCAGAGTTTTTTTGTTTGTTTGTTTTACCAGTTTTGCAGAGCAGGGTGCAACTATTTCTCTATTGCATTTTGTTAAAGGCAAAACAATAGGAAGCATTTAAAAAAATATCAGTCTGTGTTACTGACTCAGTTGTTTTTTGGCTCTGTCAAATGAATCTGTAGATGAGGTGTTAAACTGTTCTTTCTTACTAAGGCCACTCCATGCCCAAAAGAACCAAATAAAGAAATGATTAATGATGGAGCTTCTTGGACAATCATTAGCACAGATAAAGCAGAATACACGTTTTATGAGGGGATGGGACCTGTCCATGCTCCAGTAACACCTGTGCCTGTTGTGGAAAGTCTTCAAGTAAGTTTTTTTTTTTTTTTTTTTTTTAATAAACTGTTTTTATGTGAACATATTTTGTGGTACTGATTAATCCATAAAGGTACTGATTCCTAGTACCTTTATGGATTATTGTAGGAAAACCTTGTTACCAGCTCTATGAAAAGGAAATGACACTGCTGTATGTTGCTATTTAGAAATTTATTTTGGCTCTTAAAGCAGTCAGTTACAGTTTAAACGAAGCCAGACTGAATCCTTATTGAGGAAATCTGCTTGCTGCTATTGACAATCATGGAGTTCCACTAATGTCTTCTGTGAAGGATTCTTTGATCTTTGTTTCCAAAGCCTTTCTTGTTGACCACTTTATTCTAAGTGGCCACTATGAAGAATTCAGAGTGTTGTGTAGAATTAATGTATGAACTAGGAGGAAATATTTCCTGTGCTTTTATTATTATTATTATTATTATTATTATTATTATTATTATTATTAGTGTGTTTGTTTTGAGGGGAGGTTGCTTGGTTTTACTAACATATCTGTGTTGGTTGGATTTCCCTCTCTCGTCACCCCCTTTGCAGTTGAACGGTGGCGGGGATGTAGCAATGCTCGAACTCACGGGACAGAACTTCACTCCAAATTTACGCGTCTGGTTTGGGGATGTAGAAGCAGAAACCATGTACAGGTACAGAAATTTCCCCTGTTTTTTTTGCTTACATTTTCTTGGCTACTTTGAATAGCACATACTAATTTTCTAAGCTGTTTCACTATTCTGAGTTCCCTGTGCTGTGTTTCAGGTGTGCCGAGAGCATGCTCTGTGTCGTTCCCGATATTTCTGCCTTTCGAGAGGGCTGGAGGTGGGTCCGCCAGCCCGTGCAGGTTCCAGTAACTTTGGTCCGTAACGATGGCATCATTTACTCCACCAGCCTTACCTTCACATACACCCCAGAACCGGGGCCACGGCCCCACTGCAGCGCTGCTGGAGCAATCCTCAGAGCCAACTCGAGCCTCATGGCCTCTAGTGAAACAAACACAAACAGCGAGGGAGGTTACACAAACGTCAGTACAAACCCCACCAGCGTCACATCATCTACAGCAACTGTAGTTTCCTAACTACCGGTGTTCGCTCGGACTCTCAACTGACTTTTTAAGTGCTACGTTCAAGAGAACTGAACAATTTTTGTGGTTTCGTGGGAAAACACCTTTCCGTTTTAGGTGATATTATTTGAACCTTGTTACCTGCAAGTGCTGATCTTAAATATAGAAGCCACAATAAAAAAAAAAAAAAAATACATCCGAAACATAAGAACTTTATTGAAAATCTATTTTTCAGCTGTTTTTTTTTAAATGGGCAAGAAATAAAAATGTGGCTGGGATACATGTTGAGCAAACTAGAAAACATGAACACAGCATAGTTTTTATGGACCAAGGAACTTGTATAAGCTTTAGTATAAAAGGTACATTTTCACCATACCTTTTTTGTATCACAACATATAGTACACTTTTGTTACCAAATAGTTTATATTTTTTTTTCCTCCGAGCTCTTGCTCTGAAGTATATTCAGGTTCCAAGCCTGACCATGCTTGTATAATCTAATTACCATACTCTTCCAGTTTAAAAAAATATATATATTTTTGGTCTGTGGCTGGAACTGTTCCTTTTTTTAAACTGAAGTCTTGTGACTTTTTATGAACTGAAATTGTTTTTATTTCAGCAAGTAGAACCTTGTAAAGGCCAGCATATTTTTTTTAAGATTATATGAAGTCTGTGCAAAAGCTTTAAAAAATGCCTCTGCCTTGCCTGCAATACATGCAATGTATGTTAACTTTAGCGCTCTGTTTTCAGTCATTGTTAATAGTTATTTCTGTTTTCCTTTTTTTAATATGTATTTATAGTGATAATTCATGAGGTTCTAACATGACATGAGGTTTTTTAAAGTGGCATCTCAAGCAGCCTTGATGATTGTTCGTGTCACAGGCAAACGTTGGTGTTTTTGAAGGGTTGTTACTGGGTTTCTCCCCCTCTTCCCTGCTCAGTCATATTGCATCAGAAAATGTTCCAGGATCTGTTCAGGTTTTCTAATCTTGTACATAATTTGTATTGAGTGTAAGTTAAATGTTTTATTTCGAAAGTGGACTGTTCCCAATAACTTCATTTGGCAGCATGTCTTCTGTCTTGTTGGCATGTGATTAAAATATCATGAGAAGTATGTGCTACAAATGGGATTGGTAGGTGATGTCCTTCATCACTGCGAATCACAAAAAGCATGTTGTCCTTCATCCTGTTGAGTAAATTAGGCCAGACTTTGGTGTAAGACTTGTATTGAGAACGTGCTTTCATTGTGAAGTGGTCATACCCATAATACCTAGAACTAAATTATATTACTTAGCAATGGGCAAATAGAAAACCGTAAAAGCACTATCAAGATGTCAGCTCCTCCCATCCTTATTTCCTGTGGGTTTCTCTTTCCCTGCCAACAGCTTGTGCAATGTTCAAGTCTTCTCTCCATCATAAATTTAAGGCTCATTTGCACTTTGACTTTGTTGGTTGTTGTGTTTGTTTTTCACTTTGACCTTGCCATGTTTTAGCCCTCTGCCTGCTCCATCTGCCTTTGAAAATAGATCCCAGTAGTGCATCTGTAGTGACAGAACTAGCCATAGACTCCCAGGACAAGTTCTGATACTGTCATCTTCCACCTTAGAAGCCAAAATACGAATTTCATTACGTGTTCAGCCTCTGCCGTGTCCCGCAGCCAGAGCCACCCGTGCCGTGTGGCCGTGGCTTTCTGCAGGGCATCGTGCTGCCTGCTCTGTCCAGCCTCCTCGGAGGGTCGGGCGTTCCTGACACTCGTCCCAGTTCCCACCGCGGCAGCGCCCCGGGGAAGCGCCGGCTCCGCACCACGTTTGTCGGCGGCGATGCTCCGCTCCGATGCCCGCTCCAGTGCTCCCTTCAGCGTGGTTGGTGTCTCCTGAAGACAATGTGGTTAAAGGAAGGAACCGGTTACAAAAACACGCTTAGCTAATAGCTGAAGTCAGTGCCACTGTCCTCCTGAAATGCATTCGTGCTCCACCACAGGCCTTCGTGTTTCATGCTCCGTATCACGATACTTATCCCCACGACGCCGCCGTCGCGATGCCGGTTCGTAGCACTAGTGAATACTGCCTCACCTCAGCTCGGTTTCAGTGACCAAGGGCAGAATTCAGTGTGGCCTTATCTCTCTTTTAAACTGTTTACTGGCATTTACTTGCAAATCTGTTTACTTGTGGATGTGCTACGCAACTTCCTTTTAATTGTCAGTTGTGGCAGGAGTCATTTCACGGTGTCTTTGTTAGAAGCACATCAGTAGCTTACGGTGCCGCTTCGTTCAAGGGCCACGTTTTTTCAGCACTAATTAGACTGAGAGTTGAAGTGATGTGTATCAGATTTAGAAGGATATTCAAGAACAAGACATTATATACACAGAGTAGGTGAACCATAACAAGCCTTTTAACCTTCAAAGAATATTTTAAATAGCTTTTCAGAACTTGACACCTGCTTTTATATTCATTATTTTGAATTTTTTACATATAAATGCAATACTTTTTATATTCAGTTTCTTTTCTTGCAATGTTTGCCCAGTAGAGCATATTACAATATTCCTTGACTTGTAAAGAATCTAACTACTTAGCCTAATTTCTGCTGTTTTACACACTACAGCCTAGGAGGGTGAAAGGAAAAAAAAAAAAGTTATTAAATTCTACTTACAAGACCATTTTAAACCCTGTGTTTTCCCTTGGGCTTGTGGCTCCCTTGTTGCCAGTAGGTAATTTGTAGACAGAAATGGTCTTCCAGGTCCTTCCTGTTGTTAAGATGTCTGGTTGTTCAGATATATTATCTTCCTGAACCTTTCCTGTGGGGTGGTATTGTTACATTTATTGGCCTCGTGAGCTGTTAATCAATTTTCATGATATTAACAATATCTAAAGGTTTTGATTAAACTACTTTTAGAATGTTTCAGTATGAAACTATTATAACTGTTCAAGTTTAGCTGTTAAGTCTGCTGTTAATTCTGTATACCTAGAAATGAGTCTCTGTTCACAATGTTGTTCTAGTTCCAACTTTAGGATGAAAAAGCAAATTAAGTGCGCAAATTTAGCTATGCCTTCTCTTGTTTTCTTTTTGTTTGGAACTGCATTTCAGAGTTCAACACTAGCATAGTCTTCAATAACCTGCTGCTGATTTTTCTTTTTTTTTCCTCCTAATTTTTTGCCCTTGAAGGCTTCCCACGAGTGTTTTAATAACGATATTCTGTCCTTTGTACTGCATGGACTTAAAAGATCAGAATGGTTACCTGGAAAGGCATGAACTAAAGAAAGAAATCTGTGAATTCCTCATACACATAAAAGTAATGCCAAGCAAAACTAATGAGCTCTCGTCAGTAAGCTACCCACTGTAGACTACATGACTCCGTAGAGGTGTCCCATTTTGCAACTAAATGCTCTTCAATTATTAACCGTATTATTTACTTTCTTTCAAAAGCAGCTGTGTTTATGAGTACTGAACAAATGTGTATACTTTCCTGTGCCAGACTTTTGAGTTTGTTTTCAAGCACTGTACTGTGGGATTGAGTGGCAGCTTTGCTAGAAAAAGAAGTATATTAGGGTTCCCACTTAACCCTTTTAGGACTGAACGATTTCTTCCCTTCATAAAAATGTTGTAAAATAAACGAGCAGTTCTAACTTTGTTAACGTTTGTCTATGTTCAGCACTGCATTTGCCCCAAATGGAGGTGCTATGCTAATTGCTTTTTTTTTTTTTGTTAATCCAGTAGCAAGTGTATAAATACAGTCTTAAAAGGGTTATTTTTTCAAACTGTGCACCTGTAAAGTTTCTTAGCAATAAGGTAGAAAATTGAGCAAGTTTTTACCATAATTTTGTAGAATTAATTGCTCAGTTCCATATTTCATCAAAAAAAAAAAAAACTGCAATATGGGCAGTTTGGAGGAATAAATAAAAGTGAAATGTAAACCACATAAAAGTGTTTTTGTCAAGTGTTCTCTCTGTGCGTATGTGCATATAATACCTGGTTTCATTTTTTAAATGCTAAAGATAAAATGCCATGCTACTGTTGATGCAACAAATAGAATTGAACATCGGTATGGTGACAGCGTAAAGGCAGTTATGATTTGATCAGATGTTGGAGCAAAAAATTTGCCATGTTTTGTGGATTTTTTCAATGTTATACATGGGGAAAAAAGGGTTTTTTTTTTTTTTTATTGCTATTACTATTTTGGCAAAAGAACAGTGAGGTCAACAATGGAACCAGAACAACAACAAAGACCAAGCCCAGGAGTGGAGAAGTCATCAGTAGTTCTGAGGCTCTGTGCACTGGACTCCAATTCAACGGGATATCGAATGTCCACCCAAAAAGCTGGTCTCCAAACCCAAATCTGTTTCATTATGGCTTGTATAATTGCTGGAGTTAGAGAAGAGACTGTTTTTTCTTTTTTTTTTTTTTTCCAATAATGTAAAAGAAAAAAAAAAAAAGGTTCACTTTTTGATATTATTTATTAAATAAGAAAAAAAACCAACTGTGTTTAATTGTTTAACTTTAGCAACTTTGTTATTACGATTACTTTATCCGATTTAGTTTCATCTTGTTCCTGTAGGTGTGGATTGTCTGATATTTCTTTTGGTTGGTTAACAGCAGTAAGAAACACAAGTTCCTCAGACTTGTGAAGAGGTGGGAAGCAGATGCAGCAGAGAGAGCGTTTGCGATGGTCGCGAGTCCCAGCATTGCAGAAGCCCTGCACGTTTCGTGCCAAACTACTGCAAAAGCTGCTGGTTCAGTTGTCAGAGGGCCAAACAGCCAGGCTGGGTTGCTAAGAAGGTGCAGCAAGAGCCGGGGATTTGATGTTTTAGATGGATGATAAGGAGGTATTGTAGATTTTCTGGAAACATCTGCACAGGTCAGCGTAGCGCCTAGTTTGTCTCTCAAATTCAACATTGGTGGAGCAGCTGCTTTTCTGCTGTTGGTAGCAGGGAGAGTGTGGGCAGGTCACATTTCGAAATTATTTTAAAGATGACTTTACCATTCGGGAAAGGGACTGCAGTTGACTCAGAGTAAAAAACAGAGACTTTCTGAGGCTTTGGCAAGAAGAAAGGGTCATCTTCAGTGTTCGCATATTCAGAAGAAACAGGGTGTGAGATGGTGCTGATCCTGCATGACAGCATGCACATAAAAACAAAAACTGCATCTAAAGCCTGGCAATTAGCTGCACAGGAGGCCTGCAAAATAAATCCTGTTAATATCCAGAATAAAGAGCAAAAAGGAAAATTGTGACGTTATTGGACTGGAGGAAAAGGACAGGAGGATAACACCGAGACTGCCCTTTCAGACCACTAAGGTGACAGAATTTCTCCCTTCTCTGCAGTGCTGCGTGATTCTGAGAAGCAGAAAAAAATAACAGGCTACAGTTCAGGGACTGGCATGTAGAAAATATTTACTATACTTACAATACTTATGTTTTGTGCCAAAACCACTCCAAAGGCCAAAAAACATGAGGAGTTAGAGTCCTGAAAAAAAATTGATAAAGACTCTGTCACCTTTCCAATTCTTTGTTTTCAAGAACAGGTGATGAAAAAGGTGACCACAGCTTTGCTGTCATCTTTTCCATGTGCTCCCGCTTTTGTATGCCACTGTCATTTCCCTTATTCTTGTGGGTTTTTTTCCCCTGATCCTTAATTAGTTGGCAGTTTTTTCTCAGAACCTGCTCAATAACTCGATAGGGATGAGTCAGTGTTAAATAAGATTCAGGGTAAGTTTAAGATTGCTTGCTGTAATCCTGTAATCTCTCTCCGCTGTTTCTAGTGCTGTGCTGTTGGGTGGAGGGTAGAAGACGGATTTAGGGGAGAAAGGTATTTTTTTAGGCTGCCTGTAGGTGTATTGAATAGAAGTTTCCACAGACCTGCCCTTAATGATCTGCAGTTCTTCATCCGGAGGTGATGCTCTTATTTTGAAGCTGTATAATTTATACTTTTTTTTTTCCATATAGAATATAGAAGAAGTGGTTTTACTTGTCATTATCCATTTTTTATTTGTTTTTACTGTCATGCTCTCTCATCTACATTCAGATAAACCTTAAATCTTCTCTGCTCTTAAATACATTTTCCCCTGGGAAATCTGTCAGTCCCTGCTTCTGTAAGTCGCTACAGAGATATTTAACAGGCAGCCTGTGACTTTATACCATTCAAACTACTTCTTCATCCCCTCTTCTATCACTGTCTACTGCAGCTTCTTGTAAATGACTTTCCTTGAGGCCTCTGACATACAAATGCAGCAATTGCATTGATTTGTTCATTGTGATATCAATGCATGAATATATTTGTAATAAATAGTAATTGATTTGCTCTCCTTAAGAGACACCTAGCCTTAAAGCTAAGGTTATAGCATCAGGAATTTTAAAGAAATTTGTAGTTCTATTTTAATAATTTCATCAGTTGTATTAAGGGTAGACAAACAAATCTATACATACGATGTTTCGTGTCTTCAAATAATCTGTTTTAATAGCAAGCTGGGTGCAAATATATGATTAGTTCTTACCTAAAATTTCTGAAAGAGTTTTAATTTGATATTGGGCCCAATGACTTTTTGGAGTGAATGTTTGTTCTGACATTTCTTTTTTGATTTTGCTCTTTCTGGTAAAATTTTGACCCAGTCTCTTTTGAGCTAATCCAGCCAAGGTATTTTGTGCTGTGCGATGGAATGTGTTAAAAGATGCCAAGATCCACACTGGAGTGTTCGGCAAGGGTGGCAAACATGACAGCAGGGATCGGAGCCTTGGCTTTTTCCTCGCCACTTGGTGCAGCCGCATCCCCACACAGACACCGCAGCTGCACGTCTGCCTGCGTGGCAGCTCCGTGTGCATGCAGGCGCAGAGTTTAGTGGGGTGAACTCTAGGTATTTCTTTACCTGCGTAAAAATATTCCACACAGCACTTGATATATCTATATATGCAACCCAGCAGGGAGTGCAATGAGTGGTTTGTGCCCTGTTCTCTTCCACTGATCCTTTTAATCCTTGTTCCCTATTGATCTAAGGTTTCTCCTTTTCCTATATTTTTCTGTTTGCTCGCAGCTGCCTGGGCCTGCTCTTCAAAGCCTTTCCCCTTTTCTTGCTGCCAGTACTGGGACCTGGGGGTCAGTGGCTGGAGGATTCACAATGACTGAGTTAAGAGCCTTGTAGGGAACCACAACAAAGGTGCAAGAGAGATTCAGCAATAATACTAGATGTTAATGTGAAGGAATCATTAGGGGCTTTTTGTTTTAAGTACCCATCTTAGCCTTAATGAAAAGCATTTCTATGCTTTGCCTTCAAAACAAATTTTTTAACAAGAATTTGTCATGTTCAGTTTAAATTTTGTACATTTGCTTTCCCGCAGATTGAAAAAGCAAGTATGTGAACACACAGACAAAGCAGCTCCAAATCTGCCTCTGGATGCTAGTGCTCTTTATGATGCAGCATCTATTTTTTTCCTTCGGGCGAGAAGCTGGGCACAGGAAAGCAGTTCTGTGGTTCTTGCACCTCGCTGAGCTTTGTAAGGATTACAGGCTGGTTTGGGTAGAAGGCACTTCAGGCGCTTGGGTTAAGGGTGTTTGCTAAGGTGCTGTCTGGCAGCCTGCAGTGACCCGGAGCAGAGTCAGGGCATTCTGCACTAGCAGCAAAGCCTCTTCCTTCAAAAACAAATTCCCAGGGTTAAATCTGATATCAGCAAGGCCGACGACTGACCCCACACGCTGACAAAGTAGGGGTCAGTTTACCCCTTTGCAGATGATGACGTTTTGTATGGGTGCTGTACGTGATTACTGGTCTCAGAGCAGTGCTGCCAGCCAGGGACTCCTTCCTGAATGGGCTGGGGTGGATCAATGTGTGGGGGCGAGCCGGTTTTAACACATCTTGCCTCCCCGTGGCACTTTTGCACCATGCCAGGGTGGAAGGAGCCACCTGCTACCAAGCAATCCGGGAGCAATTTATTTTATTGTGGCCAATCACATTAGAGTGAACTCTATCAGTGCCAATGTTTACCTAGTTCCTGTTATTGTAGCATTTACTAGGAAAATGTGCTCTCTATGATTTGTTATTTTTTTTTCTCTTAAAAATGATATTTAAATGCAAGACAGCTGTGAAATGTTCTCCTGAAAAGTACTGTGCCGTGTTCAAGGTAAATTGGACTTTTTCATTATTTTGATTATTTGAAAGTTCATAATCTTCATGCAGTAACAACCTGATGTTACTGAAGTTCCCCAGGTGGGACTTGAAGCAATGAATTTACACCTTAAGTTAGACCAAAGTGTTACCAAATTCTTAGGTCAGATGAAAGACAAGTAATAACAACAGATGTGAACACTAATTTTTAAGTCAGACTGCTGGAAATTTCAGGACTGATAGGAGTTGCTTAGTCCCTTATGAGTCATGCAATGGATACAACCACTAAAATTTGATTATTACTTGCCATATAGACCAAGAAGATAAATTGTTTTATTTTTATTGACAGAATGATCACACACGAGTAGAATTTCAATCGTTTAAAAATTAATATAAAGTGAGAAAATAAATTTAAAGATTGAATGGCAATTAATAAGATGTTGGAGTCTAGCCTAACTGACTGACAATATTTATAGTTCTCTAGTAATTCACCATCATGAGTAAACACTTTATTAGAAGCTCATGTAGAAAACCTTAAATGATGTATGAGATATTTGCTAGGTAAACTTTAGCATGTTTGCCATCCAAGCAGAACACACACTGAATGAACTTAATGCTAACGAGTTTGCTGTATTTTACTGGGCCACGAGGCATAGTAAAAAATATGTGGGAAAGAATAAAAAATCAGCCAGACGTTGTTCAAGATGCTTGCTCTGGATAGACAGTTAGGATGTGAGTTCAGGTCTCCTGTATATCCCGTTGAAATACAATAATTGTTGCTCCAGGGATTTATCTTCCTCGTTTTCCCATTTCTGCAATTCAGGTTAGTTCAGAGATGTTGACATAACTGTAGACAGGGAAGGCTGAAGCAGCCTTCTCCCAAAGAACCATTTGGTGGGTCCATTTCCCCTGGCATAGAAGAGCCCAGAGCTTAAATCCTTCTCAGGAAATGGAAACAAGAGCTTAAATTTGTTTCTCCCTCATCTTAAGCAAGACTTGGCTTAACTGCATTGGACTGGAGAAGTTTTCTCTCCCTGCAGAAGGGTTTCACTGTGACGGGTTCATCTCCATCAAAAAGTTCATGTTTAGCAGTTTTGTAGCAAAACTCCTCATTAACTCTCACCTCATCCAACTTCCCCTTTGAAACTGGACTGTGAAGTTGTTCAAGCAGTGGCCTGAACCCCTGAGACATGAATGGCGTGGAGAACGCAAGAGGAAAGCAAAGTCCTGGTGACAAGGGATGCTAAGGGAGCATCACCTCCAGCACCTCTAGGTCCTGCATAGGGATAAGGATCCAGGCTCAGGAGACCGTGGGCAGGAATGCAGTGGATAGGAATGGATTTGTGTATAAGGGGAGGTGTGGGCTAATAGACTTCAGCCGCTGCCCAGTCACCCCGGGTGTGTTTTGGTCAGGGCTATGTGAGCAGTGAATGTGATCTAGCCGCGCCAATAACCCGGTGCTGGAGGCGCCGGTGCTGGACGGGCAGACCCAGCCTGTGGCTGCCAGGGCCTGCACGGGGCAGAACCCAGTGCCCCCACACACGGCTGAGTAGGGCCTGGGCGCCTGTGGGTGCAACTAGGGGGCAATCACTTGAAAACTAACACACAAGCCCTTTTCTCGGAGAAGTCACCAACTGCTTTCTTCTGCCATCCATTCCCAGGCAGAGCCTCACCGCTGATGGCAGCACCTGCAAACGTGAGCGCAGGACTGTGTGCAGGGACTGCCATTTGGGAGCCGAGAGGGTTCCATGGGACCTCGTCCGCACCAGCTCCGAGATAAGAAGCAGCTCTTGATGGAGTTGGGCCCAAGCTGCCCGTGCGAGCGGCAGCACGCAGGTAGGTGGCACTTCTATCAACAACGTGTCCTGCAAGTCTTAACCTTTCTAAAGCTTCCTGTTGCAGGTGGAAATTCTCTCATCTGCTCCTTCCCAGCCCAAGAGGCAGTTAAATGTCAGCATTTTAAGCTAATGCCCTCCTCATTTCAGTAAAGACACGGGCTGCCTTCAGGGGCCTTTCTGAAAATGCCTCTCCCACCTCATCAGGTACCAGAAATTTTAACTCAGTCTCGCTCTGCTGTGCAAACCTCCACCTCTCTGCACACTATGTAAGTGCATAATGCTTAAAATGTATTGCCATAGGTGAGATGCAGAATATGGATATGTGTCTTCCCCTCTTTTTTTAATACAGTGGCAGGCTGCTCTGTAAGACGTAGATTAGCTGTCACTTCTCACTTCACGCCATGGAAAGAGCTGAAGGGCCGTGAAGCAAGAAGAGAATTCTGCAAAATGCTCCAAATGTTTTTGGAAAGGCAACTTGCCAGAGAGGATGTGAAAATCCTCAAATAACAGTTAAAACTGGACTAGGGTTTGAAAAGGGTAACCAAAATGTGTCAAGAGCAAGTAATATTCTGAAAATTTTCAGGCAAAACTGCTGCAAATCGCTTTGCTAGGGAATTATGTGTGAAAGCATTGGGTCTGACGTGCTCCACATGGAAAAGGATTGTCAAAATGGGAGATTTTTAATAGGAGACAGAGGAGAAAGATTCATAGGAAAGCTGTGGTGTGAATCAAAGGGACCTTGAGCCTGCTATGAAATTCCATGGTATAAAGGGAAAAAAAAACCCTAGAAATTACTGTGTTATTAAAGAGCAGGTGTTTCTAAGGGGGCAGTTAAGGGAATGTATGAGTGACAAGCCTGGTTCCCTTTGCAAAGCCCCTCCAGCTGCTGCCCAAGATAAGGGGTCACACAGGTGGGGAGAGTCCCACAGGTGCAGGAAGGTCCTCGCGGAGCCTCGGGACAGGAGCAAGGCCAGATGTAAGTAAATAACCATTCCAGGCTCCAAAGCAAGGCCTGAAGCTGTGCAGATGGCTGCTTTGAGCCCACAGGCGTGTGGAAATGATATCAAAGTTCTTTGGTTTGTTTTGTGCAGTAGGATATTAGGCAAAATTATTCAAACTAAATTAGGAGTAAGCGCAGGCACGACATGAATCAGTCCTAAAATTACGTTTGGGGAAGTTTATATTAATTTAAAAGCGTGCTGCGTTTGGTGGAGTTACCAGAAGAATTGGATTTCCAGGGCGCTGTGGCCCAAGCCAGCCTGCAGCTTGGGGGGTAATTACCCAGGGAAGCCAGTGGGCAGCAAGGAGGTGAGTGGCAGCCCCGTCCCGTGACCGTTAAATGTCAGCACCACATCAGGGGCTTTCAAAATAACCCCCAAGTCTTAATGTTCTTGTACATATCTGAATTCAGAGCGTGAGGGGGGCGTTGGGTTTCAGAGGGAAACGGTTTTTTTGGCACAGAGACACACAATGTTTTGGTCCTATCAACGAGAACTGAGCTTAATGACAGTGTGACCATGTGGCTCAAGCTCCTCGGCCCAGGGGTGTCTGCATCTTGTAGGCCTGAGTCTTCTAATTTTTCTGTTTAGCAAAACTCTGGAGGAAAATAGAGCAACTGGATGGTCCCTTGGCCTCCTATGACAGCCACCACGTAGGAACTGGGGTTAGGACACGGCTGAAGCAAAGTCCATCTGACCACTTGGCTGGGGGAAGCAAAATAACTTCCTGGGCAATCCTGGGCACAGGATTAACTAATTCTGTAATTTTCTTCTCCTCTCCGTGGAGCCTCTGTGTGGAAGCTTGGCAAGCTGGGCTTCAGCGTGCAGTAACAAAAGCCTGGGCAGCTCTTAATACAGACTTAACAAATTAGTGCAGCAGATGAATTGCATGAGATATTAGTAAACATTTGATGCCTTAAAAATCTGTTTATTTAAATCCTTTATTTCAGTAAAGGTTCTTTGCATTTCTATTAGCTTAAAAAACCGCAAGGAAATAAATAAAAAAAGAGATCTTGAAAAGCAGCAGGAACACATAGCTAGGCCTGACACTCTCCTGGATTGTGTTGTTTGGTTTCAACCCGTTGACAGTATTTAAACAGGTTTCTTATTTAATAAACACAAGGGCACAAGAGATACGTTTTCTGGATCCTTTTCCTCGACCTGCAGTCCTGGGTAAACTGCAGCTTCAAAATTAGCTAAGCGGCCTCCTTGCTAGAAAATCTACCCTGAACTTCCCTCTTTCCTTTTTCTCTTTTTTGCCTCAAAATTTCCATTTAGCTGCTACAGATTTTACAGATTCTTATTAACTGCCAAAGTAGTAGGAAGTCACTTAAAGTGTTTCTCCCAACTCCTACTCGATGTTTGCTGCCCGCATGGAGATGTTCTGCTCTGGCCTCACGGTACAGAGCAGACAGCTGAGGTCTTGTTAGCCCCAAATCAGGGCTCGATGGGCACAGCTGGGGCCGGGGGAACCCCTTCATGCCATTATTATCTTTCAAGATCCAGAAACCTTAACTCCTGTGCAGAAGCTTGGCCGTTAGACAAGCAGCAGAGGGGCTGTGCAGCTCAAGACGCTTCTCTTGCCTGTTTTCTTCTTGGGTAGGGACATGAGGCAGCCTAGCGGGCACTGCAGGAGGAGAAAAATGAGAAGGTAATGCTGAAAATAGGGCTTCATGTAAAGCACTTGGAAATTCTGGCATCTTTAAGGCACACATCAGCGTGCTGTGGAGATTGCTGAAGAAAGAAGAGCCAAGGTGGACGGTGCATAAAAGGCCAGAGCGGTTTGACAGAAACAAGTAATTTGTATAGAAAAATGAAGCAGAAAGCTTCATTCCTTCTGGGTGAGGAAATTGCTGCCCTGCGTGTACACCTGAGTCGAATGGGGTTTGATTGCTCAGGGTCATATTTTAACTGGGAGCACTGGATAAATTTGTGACCCTTCATTTTTTTTTTACTGTGCTGCAGTCAAAAGATTGCAGCCCCCTTTTCCTCAGCACCGTTTGCTGCTGGGAAGCTGGATTTAGCTTCAGTCAGTGTAGACCAAAGAGAAGAGGGATGTTTTCCAGTGCCCTGGAGACGAGAGGGCAGTAAGGCCATGCCTTAAATATGAAGGCAGTCTCAGTCTGACTGCCTTGGTTTGCAGAAAGAAGTCTCACAGATGGGATTAGGCTCTGGTCATGGGACAGCAGCGTGATAGCTGAGAGTGCTTCCTGGGAAAATAAACCTGGGGAGGAAAATAAACCTGCTGGAGAGAGGAATGGAGTAGTTGTCTGTGGTAGAAAGTACTGCTGAGACTGGGAAAGGTGCAGAGGGAAAGAGGTGATGAGAGGTAGGAGGAATGGAGATAAGAGGAAAGGCAAAGTGGGGAGATGGCCAGGGAGGGAGGGAGAGAAGATGACATTTATGGGCACTCTGCATCTGCAGTTTGTTATTTGAGTCTCTTTTCTGCATGTGGGGAGCCATTTGTGCTTAGATAGATACCTTCCCTGCTGCTCATGAAAGGACGTTTTTAGGATAAGGATATCCCCTGCCAACCTCCATAACCAAGTGATATTAGCATAAGATGACTTGTTAAGCAGACTGACTAGTTTCTTTTGCTTACATTTCCATTAAGAGCAATACCTGACCTAAAAATGCAGTTTCTCTGTCACGTGCAATTTTAAACATCTGCCCTATATGAAGTCAGCCTTTCAAACGATATAAAATACTTCACTTTTTTTTCCTGTTTTCTCACTACATAAATCCAAAAGAAGCTAATTTTGTTCCTTCAGTTTCAATAGGCAGAACAAGTTTGTAGAAGGTTTTGTCCCGTATCTTGAACTGAAGTTTTCCTTTCATTGCTAGGAGTGGCATCCTGGCGTTTATTTCCGTGAGAATTTGCAAAAGATCAGATCAATGTCAGCAGCCTCAGCCGAGCTGCAGATTTATTAACGTGCAGGCAGCACATTGTTTTTATGGTCTGTGCACAAAAACTGTCTTTTTTTAATTTCCTGTCTGTGGGCAAGTTGCAGCCGTGTGCTGAGCTGCCCAGGTAGGCACTTGGGGCACTAGCTCTGTGCAGAGCCGGAATCTGGGTGTCAGAACCCGAACTCTATTTCCGATTTAAAATCAGTCTGGAAAGAGAGCAGCTTCTCTGATTAAAAACCTTGAGAGCGGTTATATTTAATATCCACGTCCACATTCTGCTCAAATTTAATCTCTAATACCCTTTTTTAAGTGGTGGTGACTCAGAACTGAGAAGCATCTCCAGTGGGATATTTTCACAAACAGAATGCAATATAATAGATATAGCTTGTGCTGCCCAGCTCCGCAGAGCCAAGTGCATCATCTGGACACGCACAGCTCGGCAGGGAGGCTGTGTTTCTAGCTCAGCAAAACACCGGTGACCACATCGGTCACTGCTTTTCCCCTGCTTTCTGTTCACAGGTATGTCTATTTGGAGAAGAGTTGTTGCAAGCTTTAGTAAAGCCGTGCGCTCCCTGACCAAGCGCCTGATCTCTCAGTCCTAGCTTTGGCGTATGCTGTTTCTGCTTTGCTACATCGAGCTGCTTCCATGTTTATGTTGTCACCAGCAGTGTTCCTTGTCACCAGGAGTGACAGGGAACGTTTGTGATACTTGGGGAAACATGGGCAGCCAGTCCCGTGTCCGCCTCGGCCTGCGCTTCCCGGCGCAGCAGCTTCCACCCACGCCACAGTTTGCAGCAGCACCGCGTGTTTGTGCTGGCTCTGTGCTTTTCATTCACACCAAAAATACACAAGTTTACAGTTTATCATGGGTTATCATCTAGATGAAGAGGGCATTCCACCCGTGCTTAAAGTCACCAGTGCTTTCTTTATCCCTCACTTTATTTAAAAGAAAATATGTTGCTTGAAAGCGTGATTATCCCATGGAGAAGGAGAAACCTTTTCTCTCCTCCCCGGAATCCTGTCTTAATTGCCTCCTCCAGCAATGTGTACTCAACAGGTATTAGCTCAGTGAAAATAATTTGAGAAAGTACAGTGAAAGTAACTGAAAGACTTTTAATTATAACACACAGGCATTGAAGTGCGGACAATAAAGCATATTTGTTTGTATGTGTATTTGAGGAGAATCTATTAGCACTGTGGGAAGTTTAATAAGATACCCAGAACTGTAGCTAAAACCATTGATGGAAATGATGCCTTTTTTTTTTTCTTTTGCTTCCCTTTTTGGACAGTTCATAACAAACACGCCATCTTCTAGGGCTTTTGGCCAAGTCCCCGTCTCCAGAGCCCACTTTTCCTCCTGGGTACTTCAAAGGGAGGGTGACATATTCTCAGGCGATGATGGCATCCATTTCCCAGGAAATTCCCTCGGCATTTGCCCTCAGGTGTTTCGTTTCCCCGGATCTAAGCCGCGCTCGGCACAGGCCGCAGTCACTGCCGGGGGCCCCGTGATGAACGGCTGCGTCTCCGTAGGCCACGAGTGGCCTCGTCCCTCCGGAGGCGGCTCAGGGCGGCGCGGCCGCGTTCACGTGCGTGTAGGAGCCTCTGGAGAGCGAGGCCCGCGTCGTCTTGCCCTCCTCCTCCTCGCCCAGCTCCCCTCGCGCCGCGGGGCCCCTCTGCCGGGCGCAGCAGGCGAAGGTGGCCAGGAAGCCCGCGCGGAAGCGCCTGTTCATGAAGCAGTAGACGATGGGGTTCACGCAGGCCGACGTGTAGGAGAGCAGGTGGATGAAGGAGATGGGCGCTCCCGAGAGGCGCAGGTCGGCCGAGGACGTGTCGAAGGCGCGCCACGCGTTCACGCTGAAGATGGGCGTCCAGCAGAGGAAGAACAGAATCACGATCACCACCAGCATGCGGATGACGAGCTTCTTGGCCGTCAGGTTGGCAGAAGAGCTGCTGCTTCTTGCCCGGTCTATTTTGCTGCTGCCGGTGGCCGAGAGCTGCTGCAGGGGCATTTTTTTCTTTCTTTTGGCCTTGTGCAAGTAACATCCATCTCCATCCTCGTATTTGGTGCTGCTGGTGCTTGCTCTTCTTTCTGTAGGTATAAATTAAGTGCTTAAATAGTTGGCAAAACGCTTCTGAGCAGTGGCTCAAGATACAAACAGCAGAAAGGAGTGTGAGCTGTGAGTCTGCAGAGCTTCCTTCGTGGCTAATCGGCTGCTGCAAAGACAGGGCTGTCCCTTCCTCTCGCTTTCTCTACCACCTCCTTCGAGCCTGCTGCCTTCCAGGGTTCTTAACAAACTCAGGGAAAAGAAGTATGAGCACTGTTTGCTCAGGGATTCACTGGAGATAGCTGTCAAAACTGTACGTTTCTATCCATATCCTATGGATTGTTGTTTATTGGTAAAAAGTGATCCTAATCCACTGGCCAGAGAAAAAACCTGGATATAACAGGATATAAATATGGATATGGATATAAAACTGGAGAAAAAAATGGATATAACAAACAAATCAGAAAATAGCTTGACCCTGTCTGAGCTCTTTTGAAATAAGCTATAGGTGAAGTGTTATTCCTTACAGAATAATGGAATTACTTGGATCAAGAAAATGCATCCATCTACTTTTCATATCTTCAACTATAACTTAAAAAAAAACAATCCCCAGGGACTGTTACCTCGTGCAGATTTTCCCTGGCTGACATCGAATTTTATTCCTCGGTAGAGTTCCAGGGAAATCAGGCCGTATGCAACCATCATGATGATCCCAGGTATAAGGAAGAGGATGAGCAGCAGGAATGTGTACCTGAAAGATTGCAAGAGTCTGTGATGAGGGAGAAGCACAAAGCCAGGAAAGCAACGTATTTTTTATTATAGCATTTGGGGAAGGGTAGTTAGTAGTTCTGCTGAATGTTTTTCAAGGTAGTATAAAGGATGTTTTTGACAGCTCTAGAAATTAGAAGCTTTCCCCTTGTCCCTGGAGCCACAGAGATCCATGGGGAAATTCCTTGGGTGGAAAATGCCTTCTTGGAGGGGTTGCCTGTTGCTTGGCTGCACATGGATACCCGCTGCCCTCCCATGTGCGCAGTCATAAGCAGCTACCCTGCGGACATTCAGAGTTGGGGAGATCATTCTCTTCAAACATATTTGAGTGCCTGCAACTCTTCTGCTCACCAGGACTCACAACAGCACCTCAAGGTCTGCAACGATACATCAAAGAAGAGAATTCCATCCCACAGCTTTCCTCCTGTGCATCTGTACTCATGCTGCCAAATACCTGACACTCCTGCACAAGTGCAAGTACAATCAGTACAAGCTTTCTATGCCTCTGGATGCACCATCCTGAAGTGGCACATGCCTTAATTCTGCTCCCCACTTCCATTAATCTTCCCTGGCCAAAAACCCGCTTGTGTGTCCCCAACATGAAGTGACACAACACGTGCTGCTGCTGCTGCTGCTGGATAAAGCTGCTATTTACTTACTCCACTTGGCTGCGTAGCACTTTGAGCACTGCCTCTCATTACTCTAATCATCTTAATCATCCTAATCATCCTAAGTGGCCAAATTCATTCTATCCTCAGGGACGTTTGTAAGCTCTCCACATTTCCATACTCTACTCCTTGCCTGCTTCGGGGACCTTCAGGCATGCGTTAACAGGAAAGGCAGCACGCAGGAGGATGCTGGTGTGCATCCGTGTTTCTGTAAGATTAATCAAGGATTTCTCTGAAAGTATGAGGTTTACATAAGGGTAAGGGAAAGCAAGAAATAGTCCTACTTGAAAAGCCATAGATGCTTTCAGTAAAGTGACAGTAAGGGCTTGGCAGGCCACGGTTTGAGAACCATTGCCAGGTTAGGTATTGTTCCTACGACGAAAGTCATACAGGTGTTGAAATGTAAAAACAGCTTAAAAAACAGATTTTTCCATTTTAAGTGTAATAGAACTGTGAATGTTTGTTAAAGGTTAATGCTTGCTCTTCATTAAGCTTAATGCCACCTTGAAATCCTAATTTCCACTAGTTAATTGTGTCTTTGCTAACAGCCGTGTGCGTCTTACCAAGACTGCTGGATGATGTCGCTTGGCCAAAGGAGCCGACACATGTTTGCTGTGCTGTTGTTGTACTTGGTGAATGGCACCAGCCTGCTGTAGATGGGGTACGGCGACATGATGGTGAAGGAAACACCCCAGGTGGCAGCAATCACTTTCAGGGCATGGGATTTTGTCTGCCAGACCCTGGACTGTAAAGGTTTGCAGATGGCACTGTATCTCTCCAGCGATATGGCAACCAGGTTGAATGTAGATACGCTTACGGAGACACCTAGATGTGTAAAATAAAGAAATAGGTTATTGCCTTGTTTTGAACGATCCCTGATATATTCGGTTAAATTTTTGTGCATGTTTAGAAAAAAAAAAAAAGTATAGCAAATGCTTGTAATCTAAATAATTTATGAATGTCATACTGATTAAGTCAGTGAAAATGCATCAGCAAGAGGTTTAAAGCTCTGTACTGATACCTCTGTTCCGTGCTGTAACTCCCAATGAGCCCAAGAGAAAGGCGCATTCTGTCTAACCATGGAATTTCAGTAACAGGGAAAGAGGGGTCTGAAGACGGTTCTTAAAATAAAACATCCTCTTAGTTAAAAACCTAATATTTGAAAATACTTCGTTGGACTTTTTTTACGCAGTGTGAAACGAGAGAAAGTTGATGGGGCTTCAGTAATTTTTTTATGGCATTCGTGGCAGCAATTCATTATAATTTGTTTAAACGCGGCCTTTAGTTTTATTGGCTTTATCTGCAGAAAGATGTTGATTTCCCATTCCCACCCTTTCACTGTGTACTTTCACATTACATTGAAGTTCTCAAGGGCACAGGTTGAAAAGGGAACTTTCTCTGTAGTTTCTGTAATTAACCCAGGGTAGTTCAAAGTGACCGAAACTTCACATAGAGTGCTCGATTTCTCTCTTTTTCTTTCTTTCTCTCTCTCCCCCTTTTCTCTCTCTCTTTCTCTCTTTTTCTTTCTCTCTTCCTCTCCTTTTCTCTCTCTCTTTCTCCCTTTTTCTCTTTCTCTCTTTCTTTCTAGAAACAAGCACAAAAGATGTATTGAGAGTGAGACAAAAATCACTTACCCAGATGCTCGTAGTCCAGGCAGTTTGAAACTCCTGGCCCTACCTCAAGAGCCAAAGTGAGTAGAGCAGGGCATATCTGTGTGGTGGTTCTCAAAGCCAGTCTCTAAAAGCTCTCTCTGAGGGCCCTGTGCTTTATGGTTTCCTGGTGACTTCTCATCATACCTGATTTTTCAGTAGTGTTGGCTCTGACTGCCAGCTCTGCAAATAATAGCTACTTCGGACTCATTTTTCCCCCTGTTTCTCTGTGTGGTGGTACCAGAAAGCTGTGAGCAAAAGCTGATGTTAGTGGGAACTGCCCAATGCTGCTGTTTTTGTGGAGGGATCGGAAAGCTGCTAATGACTGTGTCAGTGTTGGGGAAGCAAAGGTAGGTGCCACCTTCCTGATTAGATCCTAAACTATACTTATCACTTAGCCTCGTCCAGAAAAGCACTTCAGTATTTATTTCAAATTAAGTGAATGCCTCTGTGTTTTGTTGGATCACACTACGGAGATCAGTACAATAAAGATTCGCCCTACAAAGTTATTTCATAATGATATTGATGATTATTCAATGGCAAATGAAAACAGGCAGGTTTACTAGTCTTTAATGAGCTTCTCACATATCCCCTTAAATAAACTTCAAAATAAGTGTGAATTTCCAGGACTTACCCATGAAGTAAGTGGCGGTTTTACAGACAGCGCTGCCGAAAATGAAATCTTTCAGGAGGTTGGGGATGAGGGTGAAGGGCATGCAGAAGAGGCAGAGCATGAGGTCGCTGACGGCCAGCGAGAGCAGAAAGGTGTTCGTGACCGTTCGCATCCGCTTGTTCCTTATCAGCACCGTAATTACAAGAATGTTCCCCAAAACACTGAGCAGAAATATCAAAGCATACAGCAGGATCCGAATGGTCTGATGCAGATCTGAAAATGGTCACAGTGAAAAGTCAGTTAGGGAACGTGCATCGGTCAAGTGTTTCATCCTCAAGCCAAAGGTAAAGCTTTTACTGAGGCTTTTGTAAATCAGTGCAAGTTCTGAAATTCTTGAACTTCTGGTCTACCCGAATTGCCTGATATTACAGTGCAGTAGCTGCAGCACGGTGGGCACTGGGGAACCTTGTGCGGCTCCTAAATGCCCACTCTGCTCCAGCCACGCTGCGGGCACCGCTCGCTCCCGATGGAAATTCCTCCTTTATGCAGAAGTGGGAAACGAGGTGGCAACCGTAACTATTTTAATATGTGGATGATTTTTTCTCATCTCCACAGTGCAGTAATTTCACATTTAATCATTTTCTTGCTATCAGATAACTCTGCTGTTATTGAATTGTTTGAAGAGTTAAAAAAAGAGACCTGTTTCCATCAGCCCTTGGTAGAGGGGCTATTTCTGCTTTTCTGTTCACACTGAAATTTGTTCTAGCTGGATATTTAACTAGGCACTTGAGCACATACTAAAACCTTGCCTGCCTGTTTCTTATCCTAACTTATCAGCGAGTGGTTGATTTTGCACTCCCTCCCAGGGAAAGCTTCGTGTAGCTGTTTTTCTCTGTAATATCTCTACTGTCAGTGGGAACTAAAGCTGCCCGAAAAATCCATTTTCTACACATACCTTTAGAAGGATAAGGTGGATCATCCACACAGAAGAAAGTGTCGTTTTCCAAGATGATATGACACACGAAAGCAGTAATATTGGTGCCATTCCCAAGTAAGCTGTCGGCCACAATTTCCATCCTTTGGCGTCCCCAGGTTAGCTTTTGCGGCCGAAAAGAGCTGCTTCGTACCTATCTGCCCATTCTTTTAGTGAACACAACCATTTCTCAATGAAATCTTCCTCGGCGGGGTGTGAGCGAGGTGGCTGCACAGGGAAGCTCTCTTAGCTCTCCGTCGGGAATGCCCCGGAGCCGCTTTGGAGGGAGGGCAGTTTATCGCAGCGGCAGTCGAGGTGCGGAGGAGCAGGGCATGAAAGCACCTCCACATGCACGCGCGCTCCCTCCCGCGCCTCCCTAGATCCACCCTCTGCTCCGACTGGCCCTACCCTTGGGATTATAAACAGGCTGGAGAAAGATTAGGGCATTAACCCCTTGCGGGATCGCTCCCACTCACGCGTCCGCAGCGTTTCTCGGAGGAAGCCACAGCCAATAAATCAGAGCCGGTAAGTGATGAGAGCCATAAATCAGTCTCTCAGACAACAAGATTTAAAACAGTGAGAGGAGCAGAACGAAAGGGCACGGAAGAGAGGCGCAGTGAGGATTTGGCGTGCTTATTTGCAAAGCCCATTCATTTCTCTGCATTTTTCAAAGTGAACTGAAGACTGGCTGGCCGTGAACTGGCTCAGAAAAACAAGGGCCCTTCCTTGTATTTGGTGAAGTGCTTCAATGCATAGGAAAGCTCTGTAAGTGCCTGATTCAATACCCTTGGATCAAACTTCCTGAAAGTACAGTATTAAAATTATTGTGTGCACAAACCTGTATATTTTATTGATGCAAAGAGATGTATACAACTTATGCACAATCTTGATAACATGATAAACTGCTGTGTATTAGTTAAACATTAGTGTACAATACAACCATCCTGGATATTTAGAAGAAATCTTTTTTTATTCGTTCTGTTTTTTTAAATACACAAACACCTTCCTCTCTGGTGTTTCAACAATGTCAGGGGCTTTTAACCTGCAGTATGAACCACTGTGCTTTTTTTTCTTTTTCAAGAAAGAGAAGATGTACAATAGCTCATGGCAAAACATTTTATTATAAAATAATCCCTGCAATAAACTGAAAACAAATTTCATAATTAGAATCCCTTCTAATTATATAGGAAGAGTAATAATAGCTTTATTCCTCTCCCCTATAGCTGGCATGCAAAGACTGGAAGCCTGGATTTCTTTTCCAGCATCTCCAGCCTTAATGTGCAATGCCATGAACCAGAATGGGTAGGTAGGGGAGTAGGCTGGAAAGCTGCAGCTCAAGTTCTGTTTTCTAAATTCTCATTTCTTTAACAAATTAATTATATGGTTTCTATTTCTTGTACAGATTCTTGTAGCTTTTGTAATCTGACAGAATACAGACTCCAGCTGGCAATCAATGAATAGGATGTACTTCCCAGAGCAACTGTCTCACCAGAAGGAGACATTCAGTCCAGCAGGATTCAATTCCAGTTCCACAGGTAAATCATAGTGGTAAGAAACCAATCCAAAATGGCACTTTCTGATTTCCTTTTTCCATTTGTGCCTCTCAAAATGTGTGAAAATTGTATTTAAGAAATGTAAGTAAAAATATGTTTCCATTTTTATAATGATTGAGCGCTGAGCTCACAGCTTTGGAACAGACTAAAGGTCTAGTCCATTTGGTTACATGTGACTAAACCGACGGGTGTTACTAATCAACCACTCCGTTAAATGGCAAACATTCCTCATTCACTTAAATGTAGATTTTTTTTTTTTTTTTTTGCCTAGTTTTGAATTATTCCATTATTTCCTGGACATTCCTCTGTCACGTTCAAGTGAATTCAACAAACCAAATTGTTTGTTACCAAAATGACAGCAAAAAGACATGCTGATTCAGTAGAAAAGTAGAAGATGCTTTTTGGAAAGGGCTGCTGAGCTGAAGAGTCTTTTCGTTATCGCCATTGCTCTTAGCAGGTAACAGCAAAGTTGGATAAGTTTAGTCTAAGTTGCCCAAACTTTTGGGTAACAATTTTTATTTCCTCTGAAAATCCCCTTGTATAGAAAATACCGGTCCTGCTTTCCTTTTTTCCTTATCTGAGAGTTACTTCAACAAACTCTCTATATTTTGGGGCATTTCATTCTGTCAAAAACTAGCATTCAATTGGAATGATTGTTGAGCTTTAAGTTTTTGGTCTGAGACTTCCATGTATCAAAAGAAACTATTACAATAATTCATTATAAATTATTATAACAACTTCATCTGCTGCAAGACACGGGCTGGATAATTTTGTTTAGCAATTCCTTTAGTGGATTAAATAGGCTGTGATGGAATTAGAGTCTTTCTGTAAGCAAGATGTCAGATTGTTGTTCTGGACTCATACTTAATGTGCTAGAGATCTTCCCCAATTCCTGGCACCTTCTATTAGACTTGCATTAGAAAAATAATTGGATATATTTCCAGTTTCAGTTGTACTGAAGGGTTGATATTAGCAGTATTTCCTGTATTACTTTTTACTATGTATGTGTTGCTATTTGAGACTGGATTTTCTCTGAATTATTCTTTAATCTGCAGTTTTTATAATGGGTACGACACTGTGTCTCCCCCAGACTTACTGAACTGGATTGGGAAGTGTCTCCTAGCGAGGCCCCAGGAGACCTGGGGAGGGAAACAGCGGGATGGATGGAGGAAGGGGGAAGGTACCGAGATGTCCCAGTTCTTGACCTCGGAGAGACCTGTCCCTGATCAGGAGGGGGAACCAGATCCGGGCAGATCATTGGGAACCTTCCAGAAATTAAGCTCTACTGAAGGGATTGCACTCAGGCTGTGAATTACCACCTGTGTTCAGCCTCTCTGTCCTCCCATAATTCTGTCGTGTCCAAACAACGCTGAATTAGTCACTCATTCTTTGTAAACAGGCTTCATTAATACTCTAGCCCTGGGCTAGAAGTTTCCTAGTTCTTCCAAAGTCTTTCGCAAAGGGTAACCAGAGATTTAAATAACAGCGGATTGAGTTTCTGTGTTGCCTTTTCCTCCACCTCCCTCCTTCCTTTTCTAATAATTCCTGTAATTTTATTTGCCTTTTTTATAACAACTAAGAATTAAATTGATATTTTTATAGATGGATGTATTGTGAGTTCAGTAGTCTTTCTTGCATAGTAATAGCTAATTTAGAGCCTATACACTGTACATGACAAATTCTAACTGGTTTCTAATTGTCACTGATTTTTATTCTCCCATTTTATTAGCATTAACTTTCTGCAATTCTTTAAAGCGAGCTGCCTTTTCTTCTCCTGAGTGACCTGGCATCAGCAGGAAGCCCTTTCACTTCATCCTTTCTCCCACTTTCTGGAGAATTTAGGAAAGGGAAGAACAGCTGTAGCAAAGTGTCCCATGGGGCTAAATTCATAGTTGTCTTTCATTGCTATTTTTTCTCATCTTTCAATCATGTTATTCCGTTTCACTCCACACCGATAGTCTGCTGATTGATCATCATGTTGGTCTTGAACTCCTGCTTTATGGGGTCAGTTACTTCTTTCTCTGGCTGTGGGTCACTCAGAAGCCCCTGACTTCTACCAGTAACTGCCCCGAGGGAGGGAGGGCTGTGTCCTGCACATCCCAGTGATTAGGTAGTTATCATTTATACGAACTGGATCATCTTGTTCACAGGATCAGACCTCTAAACCTGCAATGTCTGACCTTCCTCCACACAAGCTGCATAGAAAACATGCCCAGAAATTTTTTCACATTGCTGCACGATTCACCCGTTTTCTTTCTGCCCAGCTTGCAAACTGCTCTGTAATCCCATGAATTTTCCCTGCAGATTTTCTAAGCACAGACATTATGTTGGCAAAAGGCCTTCTCCTTGGCAGCAAGGTTTTAAGCAACAGGTTACACATAATGTTTAATAGTTTTACTCTTCCCTCTAGAACTTCTGGGCGAGCAGTGACTGTTACTGTCATAGCTGCATTCAC
>JAVCKT010006742.1:0-28870 GCA_032273925.1 Rhynchotus rufescens
TGCCCAGTTCAGGGCACAGTGTGAATGTTGTGGAGGGGAGAAACAGGTTTGCCGAATATTCATCAAGTGGTTTCCAAGTGCTGGTAATGCTTCCTGGTTAAGAGTAACGTTTGGGAGTTGCACTAGATCGTGAAGCGCTGGGCAAGGGCAGCAGGGCTGATAGAGCAGCTCCTTTGTGGGGGGGTCACCCAGAAAAAGAAAAAAAGAAGTTTAGGTACCTGACTACTAAATATTGCTAGTACAAAACAAAACAAAAAAAAAAAGGACAGGTTAATTCTTTGCTGAATTATTTGTTAATGCCAAGCAAAGACCTTGTCCAAATCCTTGCCTTTGGAAAATGTACATATATCTGCCTTAACCTTCTGTGAATCTGTGGGATGTATGTGGTAGGCTGTGGAAGCCTTTGTTTCTGGCTCGAGTACAGATTGCGAGCAGGTCGTGGGTTTTTATTTTTGATATGTAAAACAAAGCCAGAGGCTTCATTTTGTTGTTTGTATGTGGGATGTGTGTTTTTGGTTTTGCTTTTTGCATATATGTGTTTGGCTGAGGAGAAGTAAGCTCAAACTGTGTGTGAAAATGCTGGCTTTTTAGCAGGTTAAAGCAGAAAATGGAACCAAGCGACCCGCTTCTGCTGTTACGGTAACATTCATCAGTGTTCTCCCTCTTTTGCAGCCCTTGGATCTCTTTGTGAAGAGACTGATGAAGAGAAGGCAAACCTTTGTCACCTTAACATGTTAACCCTGAAACTTGAACCTGTCTGAGACCGCGTAACTATTTTAGGTAGCTCTTGATTAGAGGAGAATAGGCTAAAATTAGTTAACCTTTGGGTTGTTTAAGAGTATATGGAAGACCAAAATGCTTGGTTCTTTCTGAAATCGTTAGTCTGAACTCTGTCTATGGTTGGGTGGAGATAGGCTCAGAATGTGGTTTTTTTTTTGTTGTTGTTGTTTGTTTGTTTGTTTGTTTTTCTTTTCTTTTTTTTTTTTTTTTTCAGGAAGCTTCGATATAAATAGTCCTGATTTTTAAGTCATGTGTTAGAGGCTCTTGCCTTGTAGCTTTGTTCTCCCTTCAGGAGTTTGATAGAGACCAGCAAAGCCGTGTGGGCTGGTGGAGCTCCGTGCCAGAAATGCAGAGTGCCTCCGTGTCTTCCAGCCTGGATCAGTTAGCTGGGGGCGAGGCTTAACTACCTCCTGCTTACGTACAAAATGATTAGTGATAACTTTGAAAAGCCCTGGGTTCTGCAGCTGTGGCAATCTGTTACTGGTCCTGTTCTGAAAGAAGATAGGCTCATCAGGCGTGCATAATGGCTGCAAACTGCTTGCAAATATTAGTTCCTTTTCAAGGCATAACATAAAATATTATGCTTCATTCTTAAATGATATCATGTTTCATTCTTAAATAACGAAAAAATATTTTAAAGGATAATGCATCTCATTTTACCATGTGTAGGAATTTAAAAGAGACATAGTATATGATAAAACATGAAAACATGCCAGCGTGATTTGGCAGGGTCTTTTATATCTTGGAAATGCTACTGTATTCAGTAGCATTCAGTTCAGTGCTCCAAGCAGCTGCATGTGTATGTGTGTGAACAATATTAGTAATTAAAAAAAGCTCAGGGGGTGGGATTTTGCATAAACAAATGTCTAATCCTGAATATGAGATAGCTAGAGGCTTATGTGCTTCATAATCTGCAAAATGAGCACGCACTGGGGGGCAGGAGAAGGCCTTCTCTAACAGTTCTTCAAGTGTCCAGCACCGTCACTCAAAAGATGGTTGGATGAAATGAAAAGAAAGTTACACGAAACGCCTTTTGACAGAGAAAATAAACTAAGTCCTAAAATAAGACCTGTGCAGGGCAGTTTTTGACAATGCATTTTAATTAACACTCTTATACTAACCTGTCACTCCTCGCTAGTGTAAAAATGTGGGCCATGCACACCTTTTTCCTTGGCTGAAAGTTAATTTGGAAATGGAGGGAGAAGAATATTTACTATTTGAAATTCCTTGTATAGGAGAGGGCTCATCATCATCATCATCATCCTTATATTTGAGTGCCATTTGCTGGGGTATGTCTGGAGCAGATACCTGAAAATAGTGACTGTTTCTAACTTGTGCTGCCATTGAAAGCAGCCACTGGTCACTTAAGAGATGAGTTGATGAATGGTGACTTTGCAGGTGTAGTGTAAGTGTTGATGCCTCTTATCTCCATGGAGCACATTGTTCCAGCCCCACTCGCCTGTGCTGATGGATGGATGTGATATGTACAGGCACATTGCACGAACTGGAATTATAGTTGTCTCTATACTTGCCAAGGAGTCTTCCTCCTCACTTTCTTACAGTGAAATAGGTGGCTGCTGCTCCTTTTTCTCACTCATTCTCTTCTATACACCCAAGTTGTTTTGAACATCATTTTGGGTAGGGATCTTCTGTGGTTGTCCTTTATTCTGCTGTCTACCTCAGTGCCTAGAGCTGGTGCTCAAAGGTGGCAGATATATTTTGTTTCCAGAAACCAGTATTTTATGTGTGTGAACTATAGAATACCTGCCTAGCCCAAAACTTTCTTACTAAGTACTAGTTAACTAGTTTTGAAGAGCCAAGGGCCTGAATTCAGATGTTTTCCCCGACAAAGAGCTTATTTTTAAATGATACTCCTCTTTTCATAATGTTGTCTTTGTGTGCCTTAGCCTAAAAATACTTACTGCTTGTGTGAGATCTCAAGGAGTAATATTTTGTTTATCTGCAGCGAGAGACTGACAGTTTTTCAGTGAGATTCATGTTACAGTTTATAAAAATACATTCTGGCTGAATGTTGAACACTTAAATTGATCCATTACATGTAAGCATGTTACACATAAAGTGTTTACATGCAACATAGGGAGAGAGTATTGCTCTTGAAGCTGAGTTTTTTTTGTTCCAGTGAAAAGAACCCGTAAGGCACTACAAATGTTGAGACATAAGTTGAGATGTAGCCTTGCATCCTTTGCTTCTTGAGGCTTTTAAGGTGGCAGTAGTGAAATGAATTTCTTTATGCTGCAGGCTCCCTTCAGAATGTCTCTGGAACCAAGCCAGCTCTGCCTGCTTTGCTTGTACGCTGATCAAATGTCTTCATTTTTGGTATCTAAACAATCTCAAAAATGAGACTTGAAGAGTTTGTTCGTTTATCTCATTTTGTTTGGTTTTGTCAAGGGGAGTAACATCAGCTCTGGAAGGAGCAAATTGAAGGTTTGTAGCATAACTTAGGAAGCAGCAAGTTCATGTGTGATGTGACCAGTGCTTAGGGAGGTCTCCTACCAGATTGGTAAAGGTTGCCTGTGCAATACTGCTCATGTTACTAGCTCTGATGCAGAAGGATGAAGCTACCTGTAGCTTCTCCTTTTCCTGATGCCTAAGGCTCACCATCTCGCCATCACCAGGTGTGCTGGCAGAAGAGGGAGCTTTCGCATGTTGAGGCGGTCTCTGGAATGCTCTCGTGGTGGCAGCTCTGGTTGGGTTTGGCCCTCTCAGGGAAGAGGGACCATTGTCACGTGCGTTTGTGGAGTTCAGCCTATAATCAGAGAGGGAGGCGAAATAGCTCACCCTGAAGAACAGCAAATGGCCCATAAAGTGTCTGGCAATTGCACTGTGTTACAGGATCCTTTGGGGTTCTTAGTTTCTTTGAATTTTACTGTATTTGCCTCCTCACCTTGCAATGAGAAGAGAGGCAGGTGTGCACCCCTGTGCTCAAATAGGGTGCGGAAGAAATCTCACGGGTGCTTGTAGAGAATAACTAAGAAACAACTAACGAACACTCATGTCCAGTTCTGTCCTCATCTGTCTAACAGAGGGGATAGGCTGCTCAGGTGCCTGACCCAGCCCTTCCCAGCCATGTTTTTAGAGCAGTGTAGCCCTCCCCAAGCTGTGTAGCAAACGGGAGCTTTGTAGCTCTTCACCTGGGCCGGGGCGGCCGGCAGGAGTGTGCGAAGGGGAGCGAGCTGAGGCCGCGCGCCTGCGGAGCCCCGATAAAGCCTTGCTGGCTGCTGCAGCCGGGGCGGGGGCGCCGCGCCGCGCTCCGGCTCCCTGCGGGTCAGGCTGGTGGCTGGGACAGAGAGCCTGGGCTGGGGGGTGGGAGGGTTTTTGCGTCTGTGGCTTTCCTGGCCCTCTCCTCCATTGGGCAGGTATAGCATGAGGGCAAGAATGGCAAAAAGCTTTTATTTTTTGTTAATATTCCCTTGCAGAATTTGCTCAACCATGAGGGCCAGGATTGTTCTGTTTGCTGAATTCAGTGCCTGTTTTTTTTGTGTGTGTGTTTGTGTATTTTATTTCTCCCTTTTCCTCCCCTGTTCCTCCCTCACTTTCCAAGATATTTGAAGACCAGAGTTTGACCACGTAAGTAATCCTAAGAGGCAGGAGATAAAATCTTAAGAGAAGCTGCCAGTCAACAAGGGGATTAGGGAATGTGCTTTAAAGCGTGCTTGGAAAATAGAAAATTCTGACTGTTCCTCTGTAGATTATTTGAGTTGAAAAAGCAGGAGAAGGGAGTGCCTCTTGGAGAGGTTTAAAGAAGGTTGTAAAAGCATGTTCACGGGCTCTGCTTGGTATTTTTTGGGGGTGAGAGGGGGAAGGAGGGAGAAATAACAGCCTCCACAGCTATAGAGCAAGCCCATTTTAAGCATGCCCTCGTTCATGAGGTACAGCAGGACTTGGCATAGCCAACTAGCTGCCACGTGGAGCCCTTCGCTGTAGGGTCACTGGTTCAAACGCAATCTTGCTCCTCACAAAGTTGTTACCGCGGGAGGTTTTTTAACCAAGTGAGCTGGCAGTCTGTCAGGCTCTTAGGGCACAAGTTTCTGGAGAACTACCATAAATGGTACTTGCAAAGAACCCCGGAGTCAAAGAATTAAGCAGGTGTCGATGATAACCCAAAGAAATGAAGTAGGCCCATTGGGAGTAACATATATTGAGCACTTACGCTTGCACAGCTGATAAATGGGGTATTTATACATTCCTTCCTGAGCTTCAAATAGGAAAAGCTGCTCAATAAAGTGATGAGAAGCGTCTAACTATATTCCTCTACGTCTTCACTGTCCAGATAAAAATAGAAAGCCATAATGATAGCACGTTGCTGGGTAAGGCAGCAGAGCTGTGCCTTCAGTCAGAACAGGGAGTCCTTGAGGGCCTCTTGGCTTCCCGTCAGCGCTTTGTGTGTGCCACGCTACTGCTTTTTGTGTGTTTGCTTTTTCATTGTCCCCCTTAACTCTTATATACTGTTCTGCAGCATAGGTGATATTTTATTATAGTGAAAATTGAGGCTGACTTTCCTACGATGTAATTGGCAGCAGAGTGATTAATTCCTGGGGAAAACTTAAGGATTTGGGACTCTCTGTGTTGCCCTCCTACAAGTTCTGCATGGAGAACCTTCTGCATGTCCTCAGAGGGAAGAAGGTGGTACTGTTGTTCTCCTTACCTCTCCTGTTCGGGGTTTAACCTGCTGATTGGCGTGGATGGCTGGGGAGATGGTGTTTGTGTGGGGCTGTATGGATTGGTACTGCAATTTTCTCTTTTGCAGGCTGTGTCCCCCATCCAGCTTATCCTTTCTCCCACATTCCCAGCAGACCTATCCTAAGCTAGGCTAAACAGCTCCATTCATATGGATCTGGTTGTTCCTTAGGAAAAGGAATAAATGATAACTGGCGCTTAAGTTTCTTACTGAGGATAGTAATGTTGAAAGCTGTTCTGACTGGAAACATGAACTTAGAATATGTCTCCAAAAATAGATTTTGCCTTTCTCCCTCTTCACCCTGGTCTTGTGTTGTTGTGGTCAGAAGACCTTTTTTAAAAATACATGACAGTTCTGGGTATTTTATTGACCGAAATCAGTATAATTCTGAAACATATACTCCTGATGTGACTCCAGGGACCTGTGGCAAGTGAACCAAAACCCAATTGCCACGTCTCTAGGGTTTCCTTCCCTTTCCCCTCCTCTGCCCCAGGCACGATGGCAGAAGCAAGTCAGAGGTGTTGCATGTTTTTGAGATGTGCATATAGGTGATCCTAGAGCTCCAGCACTGCAGTTAAGAGGCTAGTGGCTCCCTTCTGTGGTACGTGCGGGCTGTGCTCCTTCTTTTGATCTGCCCCCCTCCTTTAAAATCGCAGTTGATGGATTTCTGCTTGGCACCTGCACCTCTCGGTACCTGCCGGAGGGCCCGCGGTGCAGGGGCTGCCCTGAGCCCTGGGCTGCTGGGCAGGGACGTGAGTGCATGATTCAAGGGAATCGATTTTCCCGGAGCACGAAGATGAAGTGGGAGCGTAGCCAGCAACGTACGTGCTCCCTCTCTGCAGGAATGGTGAAGTCAGGGAGCAAAAATGCTGAAGCAGCTGGTTTTATTGCACCACGTTAAGTGACAGCCGGCTTGGTTGAAGAAAATTCTGACGTGCCTTTGTGCTGCAATCAAATCAAATAGAGCACGTTGTAATGAAGACACGGTGGAGTCTAGCAAAGCTCTCCTCCTTAAAATGATGTCAGGCTGGCAAAAAGTGGGGAATAAATAGGGACCGGGAAGTTAACTAGAGACATGAGGTTGAGCTGTCAGAATAACACTAATTGCATCTAGTTGTTGTTTTATCGTGTCCAGCACAGTGTTTGTGAGTAATCTTTTGTCTTGCTGCTTTAAAGATGAGTAAATAGATTTTATAGCCAGGAGAGTGTGTGCATTTTGGCCACAGGCTTCTTTTCAAATGAACTTGCCTTTTTATTATTACTCTAAAATTGCTCTGTTCTGAGTCTTGAGTACACTTGTTACCCATATAGCTTGGATTCAGTCATGGCCACACGAAAATCCCCGCTGATTTGAAGAATGAGGTATAACTGGGGCTGTCTGACTCATAGCCGTTCTCGTGTTCTTAAGGACCGTGCGTTTTGGATTTGGAAAGAACTATTAAAAACTACCCTAGAAGCTATAGTCGTTCAAGCTGTGGTTGCTTTCTGCCTGCTTAGGCAAAGCTTAATTTGCTGCTTTCTTGCAAACACACAGTCACTGTGCTATCTTTAGCTGCTTTGTGGTAAAACTTTACCCCTTGAGAGACAGAATATCACAGACCGTTTCTATTTTCCTGAACAAAACACACTCCAGGAGAATAGGCACGCTCTGAAGCTTTTCACTTTGAGCAGCATGCTGGCTCAGAATGATAAATGAGATGCTTCTAAAAGCTGAACAAAAGTAATTTATCATAACAAGATTTTTGACCTCCCTGATTCATTTCAGCAACTTGTGACTTTCTCCCCTCCTAAAAACTCCCCAGTGTGAGTAAAGTGTGTCAGCATCTCAAGGTGTGGCCTGAACTGGCAGAGCTTCAGATGGTCACACTGAAAATGGACCATGATCCAGAGACTGAAGTCTGACCTTTCAAAAGTTTCCTTCATTATAGTTGAGCGCTGGTGAAACCTCACCATGGCGAGGGACTGTAAACATATCGAGCACACTGGTCCTGTGCCCGACTGGGGAGGCTAGAAGAAATGGTTTCAGCTTATTCTTGCTACAGAAATTGTGCCACGACTAGCTTGCAGGGTTAGTCACCTCACTGATTGCGGAGAAGGGAAGGAGAATAATACTTGATGAGAAGTGATGCCGGCTTTGTCAAGTAAAGCCGTGCATTTGGCTGAATGTGACTAAGTTTCGTTGGAAATTGTTTCATAATTCCACACTTCCACTGGGTAGGTAGAAACTGCTGCCCAGCTTTCAGCGATTTAAATTTCTGAAGCCCTTTTCTGTTCTGTCTGAAAATGAAGCCTGGCGTCTGCAGTTAACTAGCAAAGGTAAGTCACCTAACTGCCTCTTTCCTTAGTCACCACGTGATTAATACTGACTGTTTGTGATTACACTGAAAATCCTAACTACAATAATATTTATCTTTACCTTTCTTACATGAATTTCCTAAATTAGCTTTGTTTGTTATGGACAAATTCGCTTTCAGCTTGGAACAAACTCATTCCTCTGGGATATGTATGGATTTTACCTGAATGACCTTTTGGAAGACTTTGGGGGAGACTTTTGAATGGGGACTTAGCCGTCTAGTTGCTGGAGACTTTTAAATGGGGACTTAGCTGTCCAGTTACTGCTGTCCAGTTGCTGTTTGTTGTTTCCTGAAGCGCCGTTCCTGATTTCAGCTGATGGGAGTGTTGGTAGATATAGGAGACCTGGTTGTACTGGTGTATTTACACCAGATGGTGAAGGATAGTAAAATGCAACTTTGATTTTGGAACCTTCTGACTCTGGAATGCATGGTAGCTGGTACCTCTGTAATGCATTTTATCTGGCAATATGTACTTTAATTTCATTTTAAGCAGCTATTATTTCAATAGCTACAGGTCATCCTTTCTGTTGTAGGAGGTGGTGACACAAGCTCTTGCAATAAAATGTATGCTTTCAACCTAGATGAAGCAGCCTTATTCCTTCAGGAACTTTTAACCTAATTCATGCTTGATGGAGATGGACTGAAAGGAGCCATCCTCTCCATGCCCTGACTCTCTGTTTTCCTCTACCTCTCTGAAAATGAGAACCTCATGAGAACCTCATGAGAACCTCATGAGAACATGCCCATCAGTGGCCACAGATCCATCAGATTCCAAAGAAACAGGAGTGAGAAAAGTCTCTTCTATTTTGTGCTCTATATCTGTGAATACAAGGGCCTGTGGGGGAGTGACTTGGGATACTTCTGGCAGGGGCAGGGCAGGGGCCTTCTCAGTCTGGCTTAGTGGTTTGTGCTGAGCTGTGGCTCACAGCACTAAAAACATGTTTTATCAAGCAACTGACCTGCTCTTGAGCTTGGAGGACAGTAATGAATTGCTTGGGTGATATTGGAACTTAAATACTCTGTGTAGACATTTTAACATCTAACATTGGGTGTTTTACACCTCACAAGCTTGTTGCCCTTTTGCAAAAACAAAACTGTGGGTGTTTGTCTAATTATTTTGCACGAATATGGAATTTGATTTGCCCTAACTGATGTAGCTTCAGATTTTTTGGAAGAGCTACTCAGCAGGACCAGAGTCCTAAAAAGTCAAGATTTTGGAAGGAATCCTGCTTAGCGTGTGGCTTCTGTGTCATGAGAAAGAGTGTTTAAAGTGCAAGTTTTTAAGACCTGAAGCTAACTAAGCTTTTAAAAGAGCAATTGGAACTTTTCTTAATGAAGTTGAGCAAGAGGAAATGTGTTAAATTTAAGAGAGATTTCCTTAGAGTTCATAGTGCCTAAACTCAGTGGAAATGGCTTTGGGCAGTAAGCAGGTTGTGGGCTCTTAGCTTTGGTTACGCTATTTCTAGTTAAATTTAGAGGCACTGCAACTGAAAAACCAACCAACCAAACAAACAAACAAAACCCCAAAAAACAACAACAAAAAACACCCACTTTTTCCCCCTCCCCTCACCTAGAGCTATTAATCCTACTAAAGTCATAGAAACTACTGGCATTTGTGTATTTTTTTTTCCCCCCTCAAATACTGTCCTTAAAAAGCAAAACGAATATAACACACACACACACACACACACATACATGCAGAAAAAACTTTTGCTCTGACCAGACTTTGATTTGGGGAGGGGAGGGAGGGGAAAGGCAAGAAAAACCTTCAACTTCACTAGCTTTCAAACATTAAAATTATTACTTTTCTTAAAGCCCCTTCCCCCGGGTATGGGAATATCTGTATAGGGTGCCCCTTGCGGATCTGCATAAACTGACTGAAGATCACAGCTTCCCAAGGGATGGGTCCTGTCTTGCCACAAGCCTCGTGTTCCTTTTCTTGCCTGCTTCTGTTTGGGTGGTTGTGAACCCTGCAAGGGGTCGGAGCAAATCTTCCATCTCACTAAACTGGCTGGTCTTGTTCCCTAGGTTAGGGGAGGGCAGCAGTTAACACGGGCTTCACCTGAAGCTTATTACTAGAGCTGAAGTTAGGAGAAAAGAGAAGACAACCCCCTTCAGCAGCAGCATGGTCCAAACTTGGCACATGTAAGTGAAGTATGGGGATGTGTGGAGGTCTTGGCCATGTCTACTGCTGGTTATTGCCTCTGATCAAGTTGAGCAGGAAGGTTATGTGGCTGAGCTTCTGACCACAAAAGAGGTGGTGTTCCTTTTTATGGTATTATTACATCCTTAAAATATCGAGTGGTATGGTTTCATGAACTCAGGGAAACCACAGGCTGAAAGAGAAAGGGGTGAAACTCCGGAACTGGTTGTGATGAGCCAGCAGGCCGCCCTTTCCTGTTTGAAAGGCAGCAGCATAGATTGGTATTTCTGCTTGGAGTACCGTTACTACATTTTTCTTTATCGTGACTAAATGAGGTAGATTACTTGGTTTTGAAAACAACTTTAAAATGTACATTCCTGTGATCTGAATAAATTTTGAAAATCAGAATATTCAGTGTTTTAGGATGTCTTTGTTTCCACTTGACTGTAGACTTTGTTCTGATCTTGCAGTGCTATACATGTAGGAAAAGCAAAATATTTAATTCTTCTAGAAAGTATTTATAGACCTCAGTGTGGCTCCATTGCTGGTGATGATTTCACCTGTGCTATATATAGAGCCATTCAAGTGGCTGAAATACAGTCTGAGTACCCTAAATTTATAAAACTAGCATATGGTTTTGAGTGATTTCTCTGTCCCTGTCCTTGAAACTGTTCCATGTCCCATGCTTGGCTGCCTGAAATGGAGAGATGATACTGAAAGGAGCTGCCCTCCTCTCCAGGAGGGCTTCCACTTCACTTCATGATGATTAAAAAAAGCAAACAAAGCACCTGGGGCTTTTCCTGTCATTCCTGTTTGTTGCCAGGTCAGGCTTCAGATCAGCTATTGGCTAAACTACTGATTAACCCCCATTTCAAAATGGAACGTCATATTGTAACGATCCATAAAATACTACTGGGTATGTCATGATATATTTAATTCTTTGGATGATGCTTTTAGTGTGTTAGACAAAACCTAAACAAACCAGTCTACTGCAGAAATCAATGTGCTTTTGTCTCATTAAACAATGAACTTGGCAGCTTAAAGCGATATTGAAGATGCTAATTTATATGGACTCAGCAATAGTCAGTAGCTAGGAAACATGTTTTTAAATTAAGCGGTTTTGTTGCTCCCAAACTTTAATGCCAGATGTAAAGGCAAGTGGTTGAAATGGTCATGGAGGAGCTTCATCTGTTGAATTATAAGAATTGCAGGAGTAGAAAGGTGCTCTGTGTACGTGTTTTTCTTCCCCGAAGAGATGGGGTGCAGTATTGCAGTTATCACATGCAGAAGAACATGAGTTAAGCATTATGCATGGCAACAGCTGATCTCTTTAGCCTAAACCCTTATCTTGTTGTGCCTTGTGCTCTTGTGCTGTCACGCGAGATTTGGCCCTATGCTTTTGCTTTGGAAACTTTTTTTTAAGATTCGGCATAAAAATCCACATCTTATGTACAAGTCTGGGTGGTGATGGTAATGAATGGTGATGGTAGCTGAACTTGCTCACCACTCTCATCTGGGCTGCAGAGAAAAGACACTGATAAGGTGCCGTGATGATGCTAGAAAATGTTTCCGTAAGTACTCATGTCCTGACTAAGCCGGATGGTGCTCGCCCTCTTGGAGGCTTAGTGTTGCCAGAAGATTTGGCTGGAGAGAACTAGCTTTAAATAGACTTAGAAAAAAAATGCTACATAAAGTAAAAATTCTTTTTAACAAAAACCTTCCCCTGGAGAGCTGTGCTGTTGTGATCAGAGATCTCGCATCTCTATGTGGAGCGCTGTGATGAAGTAGGCTCTGCATGGCCCAGCATCTGTTGCCTCCCATAGTGCCTGTAGGAGCTGTCCCTTGCCGTTTGCTTGGCTTCTGATTAAGTTCTGCCTAGTTAAGGGAGGCAGCCCCCCTCTGCTTTTTATAGGGCTTTCCCTTTTGTAAAGATGCTGAGGTAATCAGCTTCAGTTTTAGACTGCTGCCCTGGATCTGCTTTGACCTGATGATCTGTTCAAGTCCTTCTGCCCCTTTGCTTCCTATAAGGGGATGAGCAAAAGAAGAAAGGCCAAAGGGATGAAAAGGCTGAGCAGGTCGAGATTCTCCTGTCCAGCACTTGCTGCCTTACCTGCATGATGTGATAGATTTCCCTTAAACAAGTCTTTCTTCTAAATTATCTTTGTAGGCTCAACCTGCTCTATTGCTCATTTCTCAGTCTGCCTCCTCTGATTTTCCTCCTTTTGTTTCCCTTGAGTAAATTGACCTGTTTTATTTCCAAGTGCTCATAGGTAGCTGCCCTGAATTGATGCAATAAACATTGCTCATCCCAGAGGTAAACCTCATTTTAATGAATGCATTCTTCATATAGCAGAATTAAAATGCCAGCCCTGCAGGAGCTAGTGCCTCGCAGCTGTACTAAAATTGAACCTGGTGTCCTTGAAGCAATAGGTTCTACTGATATTCAGGGTTGCAAATCTTCTTGACGCATTTGCAAGTCACTCCAAATGTGGCCTTGTAAAGACAAAAGTGGAGAACTTAATTTTAAAAGTAAACATTTTCCCTTCCTGTCAGTATTATATTTCTTCATAGCCTAGTAACTCTGACAACGCAGGGTAAGAGAATAATCTCTCTCTTTGAAGAGGCTATTTAAAATTTAGTGGCTTAGTTACTAACTGAATGGCTCTTCTGTGTAGACCCACTACCTCTCTGCATTTCACCCTACACTTGGAAAATAGAGCATGGTGCTTTTATCTTTCATTTTTATTGTTGATGGGTGTGAATATCCTTTTCAATGCATTAGGTGATTCTTCAGTACTGCAGCTGCTAAGAAACTCAGGTGTCTCTGTCAATATTTCCAGCAATGTGATTGAGTCTGTGATTTCTTGCAGTTCTCTCCAGTGCTGTTTTCTGATTCTTCCAGTTTGGTTATTCCATGTTCATCTTTTTCAGTGGTCCAAAAGGCCTGGAAAAAAAATTCTTTCCAGGTAAGGAGGAAATCTGAAGAATTTAAGGAATTCATAACTCTAGGAGGAAATGACTTGGTTTTGTCTCTCTCTCTCTCTCTTGGCTTTACCTTTTCGGGTAACATGTGCTGCTGCTTGAGCATCTGTCCTCTCTAGCACCATCACGTTATTACATTAAAAAAAACACACGGAGGTTAAATATGCAGGTCTGCCTATTGTGATGGATATTATGTTATTAAGTTTAAAGTGTCTTCTCTGACTCCATCCTTGGAGATATTCAAAACCCGACTGCACACAGTGCTGAGTGACCAGCTCTAGCTGGGCATCCTTTGAGCAGGGGGATTAGATTTAGGCCATCAAATTGACCTACTCATGGAATAGCAGTTTAAACAGGGTAGGCTGATGCACTTTCCTAATGGACAACGTAATCCATTTTCCTAATCAAAAAGAGAAAGGAAACAGGGATGCCTTTCCCCAGAAATGATCCTTATTTTCTGCAGCCCTGGGCACTGGTCAAGGGGAAGGCTGGTGGCATGGAAGGCTGCCAGTTCAGTACTGCTAGCGCCAGCCTCGGACTGACTCATGTTGCTGAGTGTAGCCTAATTGGGAAAGACTTAGTTCTTCTTTTCATGCACATGTGCTGTTTTTCCATGAATGGAATTTAGCTTGTTCTGTTCAAAGGACGAAGCCAGGAGAGGAGCGATGAGCGTGTTGGAAGTTTCTCTCTGCTAAATTCTTCTGGTAGGAGAGACTTTGAGAGAGCGAGAACTGACCTGCCTGAAAACTCTCCCCGGATAACAGTGTTGCTTTTGGCTACTGCGAGAAAAGCTGGATCTTACTCACTTCATGCTGTCATCTCGCCTTGAAGTTTGCTATGTCAATGGAGGTTTATTTACACACAGAACTTGGGATGGGCTGCCCTGAGGTAGAATTTGAAATGGTTGTGGGCACAGGTCAGTATATGATGTTTTAGTTAAGACCAAGCCACTTTAGATAATGGAACGGGCTTGTTGCATCCACATCTGCCTTGCTGCCAAGAGCTGTTGCATACTGCAGCAAGCTCCCTGGGCTGCTTTGAATGCTTCCCGGGAAAACAGCTTTTAATAGCCTGGTACCCATCGTATTGGCTGTTTTGAGTAGGGGTTACCTTGCTTTACGCATGTTTATGATAATGGAACGTGAGGTATGGAACTATTTAATAGTCTTTGCTAAAAGGACTTCCAATTTAATGGAACTATTAAATAGTCCTTGCTAAAAGTGAACTGCTTTGCCCTCTGGAGCAGATTGGGAGGCCTGTGCTTAGACACTGACATTCAGAGGGAGTGAAGGCTGCAATGGAGAATGTGTGGAGACCCCCAGAGCTCCCTCCTGTGAGGCCCGTTAGCTGCTGGAACACTAAAAGCAGAGGGACTTCGGAGTTGGATCTCACAGACTGGAAGGAATTCCTGGAGTGAGGTGCTCCATACTACACAGAGGAGGAACTTTTCTCCAAAACGGACAGAGCAACATTTGGAACCTTTTTTGTAGTTGGCAACCCAAATTAAAGTGGGGGCTAATTCTTGTCTGTTGAACAGTATTATGTTGCACTAATGTGTCAAAGGTAGAGTTTCAGATTTCTTAATGGCTCTATCACTGTCGAATGTGCTGGCTTAGCCAGGACGCTGATGACAACAGTCACATAGTGTCACATAGCATGGTGTTACACATAGCATGGTGTTACACAGCTTGCATGGAAAGGGGAAAAACAAGCTCCTTCAAGATCAGTTCAGAGCAGTTCTGAGTTATGAATTATCATTGTTTTGTATATTCTAGGCATTTCTGAGAGCAATTTGAAGATATGTTAAAGAATTTTTATGCTCTTGGGATTGACACTTGTGGGTGGTATGCTACATGCCTGGTAAATTACAACAATACTTACCTTTAGATTTCCTGATTTCATCTGGTAAACTCATTATACCTGTATAGCTTGTAGTCATCTTACATTCCTGTATTAGATGTGGAGACGAACACAGCCTGTAGTATGTTGTGCATAGCATTTCCATGCCTTTCAGGAAGAACAACACACTATTTGTTTTCAAAAGCAAACAAGGTGTAGAAATGTACCAGCAGTTATTAATCTGATAGCTTAGCTTAGAGTGCAGAAGCACCAGAAGCCTCACCTCTTCTGGAACTGTGTGGACTCTTTCCCTTCTTTCCAAACAACCACCTCCGTTTCTTGCAGCCCATCTCACATCAGCAAAATTCTGGCGATCCGTTCCCTTCGTCAGCTCCCAAGGCTGGTGTTCCTTAGACAGAAGAAGTGGTGATATTTCATCTGTGCTGGCAAGGAAATGGAGTTTCAAATTACTGTGTTCTCCTCCCTCCCACTTCTGCCTACCCCACACAACATGAGCATCAATAGCAGCATGGACAGTTACAGAAGGGGCTACACTAGCAACTACTTCGACAGAGAAAATTAATCTTTATGGAACTAAAGGCCTTGAAAGATGATAATCCAACACAACATTTCAGTTTAGTAATTTAAAACATGTTTGAATTCACGGTTATAGTGACTTGATTCTGGCGTGAAAATTAATTGTGCATACATTGTCATATTCACTTATGTACAGGAATATTAAACCGATGGACTGGCTTGAAGCCAAACCCTGGGAAATTAACGTGAATAACTTGTGTGGTGTGTGTAGCTTTTGTTGTTGTTTTTCTTTGTTTTTGCTTGCATCTTTCTCTTGGGTATTGTACCCAAGAACCTCATTTCTCTGCATTGAATTGTAGCCTTAAACCAAGCTTGTATTCTTTCTTCTGCCAGAAATAGGTCAGGAACTAGGGGAAAACGGAAGAGCTGAACATAAGTCAGGCAAACTAATAAAGAACTTAACACAGTCGTATCTGAGATACATGCTATATACTTTTAGGTGAGGTTTTTATATTTCCTTTCTGTAGCTTTCTGCTTCCAAAGATCATATTTATTTCTCACAGTTTGATTGGTTTTATTGCTAAGAGCCTTGTCATTCTTTCATCCTTCTTTTATAGCTTGAGGCCAATGAGTTTTTCTTGTTTAATATTTTAATTCTCTGCAAGGAAACACAATATTCTGAAGTCTCTATGGCACCCCACAAAATTTTTTCTCAGCTGTGCACACAGACCACTTCTACCTAACAAATCCACTCAAAACGGCATGGATGTTGTGCATTCCACTGCATGCAGTGTGTTTGTGTCATCAGACACACACAAGCCCCTGTGCCTGGAAGTTGCTGTTCAACTGGTGAAAATGAGTGAGACTAGGATGGAGTGCTGCACATTATGATAGCAACATAGTCTCCTTTGGTAGCAGCAACTAGCGGTTTGAAAAGGGGAGAGATTAAGGTGCCTCGTACTGAACATGTTCTTTAAGGATGAGAACTAGTATGTTAAGACTAATTTGATCCCTCTCTTCCTTCACAATATGTGTACAGTTCAGTGTAGCCTGGCATCCACTTGCAAATCATTGAGGAGGGACAAATAACCCTTTCCAGAACAACTTAATACCGAGAGCTATACACTTGAACAGTAGCTATACACTTGCAGCAAGCTATACGCTTGCAGCAAAAGCAAGCCCACTGTTATCACGAGGAGCATTGTCAGTTGTTGTACAACATTCTTTTGAGACCATATCTGGAAAAATGCAGCGTACAGCTACAGCTCTTTCTTTCCCCAGACCAGGTCCAACAACCCTCTGTGCCTGCCTAGGAGGGCTAGGAAAGCAGCTTGGGTAGCTTAGACTAGAAGGGAATAGGTAAAATGCCAAGATAGAGGGGATATGGCTAAGTAGTTGGAGGAAGAGAGGGAAAGCTGATGCATTCATCAGTATGATTATAAGAATACAGCAGTATAATCTGGATATAACCTGGACCTAGAACTAGAAAGAAAGTTCTTCAGCTTCAAAACAAGGGGATTAGGAGAGAAACTTCTGAGATGATAGCTGGGATGAAGCAAAGAGTATTACTAATTTCTATTGTCACGCTGTGATGTGGCTCAGGAGCTCATCTGCTACCTGGAAAGGCTTCTGCATCTGCCTTTCAGCCTTCCAAAACAGTGTGCCACAGTTACCCCGTGTGCTTACCAAGTACTGTGCCCTAGTTGCAGGAGAACAGGAGCAGGCGTGTGTCCAGTCAGTGGTATCAGCCAGACTAGGCAGTAAGCCACATAGGTTGCAGAAGGAAGAGAAGTAGCAAATGATAAGGAAAAAAGACTGTTTTTTTCTTCTTCTTCTCCTGAGGCCAGACAGAACTCAAAGATCGCAATATCAAAGAACTTTCTAGTCTACTCTGTGAAGTATAGCTCCTAGGTAATTTGTCATTGCATTTAGCCAGGTCACTGCCTTCTATGAAGAAAAGTGTATTTCTTCTGATAATTTGTGAGAACTGTGCATATGGAAGGATAGGGAAGTGAAGGTTGTGCAACTTCCAGTTAATGAATTCCATCAGGAATTAATTCTTTGTGTTAATCATCAAATGAGGGAAAAGCAAGAATTCCTAAGAGCAGCCTGCTCCTGTTAGTGTGAATTAATGGTAAATATGTGAATATTAAATTGACAAATGCTAATGAGCACCTGTGGAAGGTGAATGGGATCTGGATCTTGGAGGCTCCAGGTTTGCTCTCAGGGGATGAAGCTTCCCCTCCGCTCGGGGCTCTGCTGCACAGGAGCCCTGGGCAGCCTTGCGGGCAGGCGCCCCTGGGCACGCTGGAGCTTTGCTGCTGCTCACCCAGCTTCACAGAGCCACACTGTTCTGCTAGACTGTGCTCCTTGGTTGAGCTGGAAAAGAGCAGCTGGGTAAAGCTGAAAGAAGCATCACTTAATTTCAGCATTTTTTTCTGCTTGGAGCTTTTCAGTCCAATTCTGAAGTTATTACCTGATGGCAGATACACTGAGAGTAATCACAACAGTGATCTAGTGAAAACTAGATACGTGATGTGAATGAGGAATCAAGGAAGCTCTTCAGTCAGACCAGGGTCCAGACCTAAGTCATCTCCCAGGAGAAGTTGTGGAATGAACCACACAGCAGCTTCATGGCTGCACAGCAGCAGGGCAGCGTGGGATGGGACAGATGGTTGCTGTACAGCGTGATGCTGCTCAATGAATGCTGAGAGCCTTAGTGGTGGGATGTTAGGGAGATGCATGTGGACATCTCACACACATGGTTGTTGTAGGTCACTTGATGGGGAACTCCCAAGTCTGCATTAATCTGTAGACGGGCACTCTCCTCTCCTAGAGCCCTTTCTCTTCAAGAGAGCTGGGAAGTTCAGCTAAGAATATTTGCTGAAAACCCCCAAAGTATCGTTGTAGGACAGTAGGAGATAGTAGGAGAATGGTTTTTTGGGAGGGGGGCTTTTATTTAGAGGAGGATTGAATTGAAAGGACTTGATAGAAAGCTCCTTGATGATGAAAGGCAAAGCGAAGCTTTTATGCGTGCTCACTGCTAGGCAGAAATTCTGCTGATGGCATCCTTACGCTTAGTCTGGATTGAATCTGTGACTAATTGGTACCGAGTCTTTTCATGTCTGCAGCTGCGTCCGAGCAGCCTCGTGGTGCCTGCGCCTGGAAGCGGCGCCTGCCGTCCGGCCGGCTCCAGAGCACTTCATGCCGGAGCCACCGGGAGAGGAGGGCCACGCGCAGACCTGCCCCCGGCCCTCTCCTCCGGAGCTCCTCTCCCAACAGGTTTTCATTTGCTTCAGGCACCCAACTTGGCAGCATCTCTGCTGAGGGAGGCATCTCAGGGGCGTTCGGTGGGGGGAGTTGCCATCAGGCCAGTTGAAACTGTTTGAGCATTTAGTGAGAGTCAGATGTCCGGCCAAGTAGGGAACGTGCTGCCTGGTTACTATTTTTAAGCTTTGTAACACTATGTGCAAATGGTATTTACTTATGTCTAGAGTAAAGTTCCATGTTGCAGGTTTGGGGTTTGCAATACTCCGAGCGCTGCCTATAATCTGGATTACCCTTTCTGTATCCATGTAAGCCTTTTTTTTTTTTTCTGGGGGAACTTTTGTTATGTTTTATAACATGAGAAGTTGTAATTTTACAACTCTACCTATCTTTTCCCTGCTGTTTGTGATGGTTAAGTTAAAATACTTTAAGGGGATATTTGCTTAGAATGTCTTCCTATCCCTTGTGATTCCTGTAGTTTCCCCTTTTATTTTTTAAACTCTGGAGAAAAAATGAACCATGGATTACATCAGGCTCACAGGATTGTGTAAGAGAAGTGAATTTTCATTAAGTTGCTAGATTTGATCAGTGGTTACTTGACAGTCTCTCAGTGAAGTTTATTAGTTGCTAAGGGTTGGGTTTTGTTTTGCTTCTCTTTCCTATTATTAAAGACCAGAATGCAAAGGTGGGGGAGAGGTATTCTTGTCTTTGGAGGAGGAAAGATTTACATGAGCAGGTTTTTTTCAAATATTAATACTAAGCTAAGCTTAATACTGTCAAGAACTCTAGGACATAAGTACAATCAGAGAATGCTTTGAGGAAAGGGTAGGACAGAGGTGCTTTCTTCTGATGATGAAAACATATCTATAGGAAATCAGCATGTGGCAGGTTTTAGAAAATAAAACATTTGTGGCACCTAAAGAAGAGAGCTTTAAAAAGAGATCTAAGTTGTAAAATAAAAGTATGAGGGTTTTTTGTGTTTTTTTTTTCCTCTTTCGATCTAATAAAGTGTAATTTAGCATTGTGTCCACTGAATGTGTCCAATATCTTCTCTGTTATCGAGGTGTCTGTGCCTCAAACATTTACACAAATAAGTCCTATCCTGACAATGAGGTGTGTGTCCGTATTCAATCTGTTAATCATTCAAACAAAGAAAGTTCAAAACACGCTACAAATCAGCCTCTTCCTGTCCACTTCTATTCTTCAGCGTGTCCTGTTCAAACTCAGATTAGTTGGTAGTGTTCTCGCTGATGTGTGCCATTTTCTGCCCTTTACAAAGTGAAAATAGATTGCTTAATTAAAGGTATTATACTCTAATCCAATGACCAACACATGAGGACAATACAAGCCTGTGGTGACCTGCAGATCCTCAAGAAATGACCTGCCACCCTAATACCCTAAATTGAGTTCCTTGCCATGGCCATTCTTGTTCTTACATATATAGTGAGACTACACAGCACACAGTTATTGCACAGCTTTCAGGGAGAGGACTAAGTACCAGGGTTTGGGCTTTGGGAGTAGGGCACACAAGTCAGTGATTGTGTGTGAAAAACACAATGGGATTTTTTCCAACAGTAATGAAGCAAGAGAGAGCTGGCCTGCTACTGGGGTTGGGGTTTGTTGGCTGGCCGTTGGGTTGGTAGGTGGACACATGTGGTGGTTGAGATGCAGTGTTGGATGTGTTGACAGTGAGGGAGTAGCCGAGGTGTGTGTCAGGTAGGTAGGAACACACTGGTCCTGACCTAGTTGCTGAGTCCCGAAGATGCTCTAGATGCTCTCCTTGTTTGGACCTTTCCCATCAGGGGCTGGGAGATGTGCAAGGGAAAGTAAGGCAGAGAAGCACCCACTATTTCACTTTTTTTTTTTTTTTTTTTTGGGTCTTACCGCTAACATAAGTCTTAATCTTTGAATATTTGCATTTAGTTCTGGAGGCCTGGGTTTAAGCCCCAGTTTCTGAGGTATGTTTTCCCTGCTCTGCGTGTGTATTTTAGCTGGCAGTTATAAAGGCGAGACTCGCGCCCACAAGCTGTTGCGTGGCCCCAGTCCTTCCTCTGCTTTTCCTAGAATAAAGTTCAACAGCCTCTAAGTGTTTCGTGGATTGGAGAAATCTTTATACAAATGTCTGTTTACTTTGGTTTCTTGGCTCCCAAAATACTCTTGCAAGATCTGTATTAAGAAAAAAAAAAACCCTAAATTTAAGTCCTTTTATTTTCTTTTTCTAGTCTTCCTGCAATAGGAAATCCATCCCTTAAATAATCTATTCATACTGACCTGTATGATACATTCGATTTGTGACACCTAGACTAGTTGCAGCATGGAAGGGGATGGAATTAGCAATCTTTTAATCCTATTTTCTGGCTCTCCCTCCACTGCTTCCTTCCAGAAAGTGTCTGCCTCTTTTACACACCCATAATAGCTGTAAGTTGGGGACAGCACAAATAAAACTTGCTCTTCTGTGCATATTTTTAATGTCTGCAACTGGAAACACTATGGGGATTTTTTGATGGGATTTGTTAAGAGTCTGGTATATACCAAACCATTGGGGAGGGAACCTTGAAGTTAAAAGTTTAGGCAACCACCTACCTTGATTAGGATAAATACTGGCACAAATGACCACATTTTGGGGTTTGCTCCTGGGATGCTAAGCCATCCTTCTTGATGACCCAAATGAAGGTGGATTTACTAGCGGCAGCCTGGCCTGGCCAGCGTGCTGTTAGTGATCTGCTGAGCTGTGTGAGGTAGAATTGGGTGATACAGAGTTGAAACCCAGAGCTGGAGGGTAGGAGTGGAAATTTCCCGTTGGGTGAACAACTATTACATAAGATGCTAGACCTTTTCAGGTTCTAAATTCCATGAAAGCCTTTTACATACTCCTTAAAGAGCAGTCTTTTATTTTTTTTTCTTTTTATCACTTGCGTATCATATGGTTGTGTTGTTCTTCTTGTCCCCATTGATTAGTTTGCCTACATTATCTTTTGTGGCTGTGGCATCTGTATTTCGATGCAAGGTTATGAAACCTCACTTTCTTATATAAATTTAAATTATGTTTTCTTTCCACACGCTAGGTGAGTCAGAGTGAAGCTCTTGCTCATCATTAGTATTCAGGAATGCTTTTCCGAAACATCTCCTTTTGATTTGCAGTACGAAGAAGAATCATTGTGTGTTCTCCACCCCTGGGTGCACCCCTGGTTCCCCTTTTGGAGTCATAAAAGTAAAGTTCTGTGAAACTCATTCCAGTCATTTCTTAGAGGTCTTTTTTTTTTTTTTTTTTTTTTTTTTATATACAGTAGCTGCCCTATGGTAGCATTTGAGGAAATCTAGAGAAGTCCGATTTGTAATGTTGGATAAGACAAAACTTCAGAATGGATTTCCATGTTGAAATGTAACGTCAGGAACAGCTTCAAAGCACTTCAGATGAGGAAATGGCATTTGACCTTCTTAAGCCTTTTAAGTGTTGGAGGGAGAAGCCTCCATGTATTTCAGCCTAGTAGGATGTAAAATGATAACGGACTTAGCTCAGAAACGGGCTGTGCACCACTCAGCAGAGAGTGCCTGGGCCTGGTGGCCTAGAGGTGGGATGGGGTGTTGGAGGGAAACGCTTTGAGGCTGAGGGCTTTCTGCACTGCAGTTGAACTTACTGAAATGTTGGTGGAGGATCTGTAGCAGTTGCTGAGAAGCAAGGGGTGACAGGTTGGAGATAAGGGTAAGTTCCTGGGCAGAGGAACTGCAGTCTGCAAGATTTAGGGCAGTGCAGTCTCAGGGGAAGAGGAGGCCAAATCCACCGTTGTGTTGCAGTGAGTGCATCAAGAATGAGTCTTGTAAGGACAGATGATTGGCAGAGTGCTGGAACTGGGGCTCTGAGGGTTCACCTCTCTCCCAAAAGAGCTGCCTTTAGTAGAGCACCGTCTTGCCATAAAATCAGGGAAAGCGGGTTGTTGGTGCTTACCCTTGTTGTTAAGGGTTCTGAATACCTTGGGTGAACCAAGCTGGGCAGCTGCCTCCGTTGGGTGCTCTCTCATGGCAGAGTTCAAGCCTGTGCCAGGCAGACTCTTCCGAGGGTCTGTGGGAGGGGAATGCACGGATTTCACCACCACATGCAGCTTTTGCTGTCATCTGTCCCTGGCCTTTGGGGTGCTTATAAAAGGAACTGTTGCCCACAAGGCTTCATCCTGCCCTACTAATGGCCACAACCCAAGTTGACAGTTTACCTTGACACCCTTGCTCCTTGTGAGGAGTAGTTCTATGTATTCTCAGCTTGAAGGAATGTTTTCTTCTTTGAGAAACAAAATGTTTGCTGTGCCTGTGAAGCACCACACAGTTCTTTAAAGCACAGAGGCAATTCTAAGACTTAAAACCAAAAATGTTCCTGGCTTCTCACAGTTGGTCCTTGGTGAGGAGGGATTGTTCTAGTGGTTACAGTGGCTCCTTGGAAAGAATCTTACTTTGAGGGATTTTCCTAGTATGTGACTGTCCCAGATAGGTTGAGTCATTTAAGCAGCCTGTCCTGGAGATTTCCCTTATAATATGATTTAGGTATTTCCTTATCATCAGGGCTAGTGGGCAGTTACCTCTTCCTTCTCTGGGGTTTCAATTCTCTTTTTTTTTTTTCCTCTTTCATTTGGTTGGGATGTCATTCCCTTTGTGACTCAAGGAAACTGGCTAAAATAGCCAGAGGCATAAAAAGTGAGGGAGGGAGGGAGTGGAGCAGCTTTTCCCCAAGAGCCTGAAGGAAATACTCTGTGTAGAACATTTGGGGACATTAATTTTATCAAGAAGAAGAAAGAGGAGAGATGATCTGTTTCTTGAGCCCCTTTAAGCAGAAGATCTTTCAGCATAAGGACACCAGTTGTGATCAAAGAATAACATCTAACAGAACAGCAAAATAATCTCTTTGTTGAATTCACATAGATGGATTCACGCTCCCCAGTTCTGCCCAGCAAATGCGGTTTGGTGAGTGCATTAAAACACCAGTACCTCTTTGCCAGTGTATTTGCTGGAGCGCTCAGTTTTGTGAGCCGGGTGGATCTGGATGGGCTCTGGCAGCCCGTTGCAGCGCGCCGGGCCGCTGACCGTCCTGTTTTCCATGTGGTGTGAAAGGGAAGCTCTGAACAATGGCAGCCGCACCCCGGGGTCCTCCTGCTTTCCCACTTCTCGTCTGCATCGTGCAAGGCTGAAATGAAAGCTGCTTTTATTTTTAGCTTTGATTGTGGAAACTGTCCTCCTTTTGCCAGGTGTTCTGTGTCCCAAACCTGTACTTTCGGTGTCAGTAACGACTTAGCACGTGATGAATGTGTTGTACCAAGGGGCATGTCTTTAGTTTTAGCTAAAAGTAAGATGAACCAAATCCTGGTAATGAAAACAGAGCTTTTTCATTTGTTGCAATAAAGACCTTTTCTAGTGTGATTTCCTAAAGAAGGAAGGCTTACAGGATTGAGTGCTGGTCCATCTGCTTTTCAGTTCACCCATAATAACTTTTGAACAATTTCGTCCAGATTGGACAGTGAATTAAAATCTTGAAGAGACTGATTTCCTGCAAGCAAGAAACAAGAAAACTGTTGGCTGGCCGGAGAAGAGAGACAAAAATAGGTGTCCCTGCTGCGTCCAGCCTAGGCTTAACACTAATCTGTTCTTAGGCTTTTGCTCGCCAAGTTGCCAGTGTGTCCCGGCTGCCTAGGTATTACAGTAGACTCAGAGCTTTCCAGAGCACGTTACTGTTTCTGGGCTTTTCTTAGGCAGAAATTAAGGAGTCAGATGAAGGAAGTGAGGGCATAGGGGATAACATTGCTAGGGAATTGGAGATGTTACGGAAAGGGTGAAAGCAATGGGAGCTGAGCTAGTTGGATCTTGCAGTAGTTTTACAGTGGATGGAAAAATTCGCCTTTTAGACTCCTCACAGTCCTTCAAGTTTGTTGATCTCTAAATTTTAATAAATTTGTCTGTCTTATCAAGGATGGACCTGGGAGTGTCTATCTAGTTGTGAAGCTGTCGAAAGTATAAAGTGTTTACACTCTGATGCGAGAAATGCAGCACCTAAGTGGAGCTGGGCAGCTGTTTTGTCAAAAGTTTTATTTACCCAAGATGCTGTTTAGAGCTAGATGAAACAATATTTGAATGGAATTAAGTCAATAGTCCCAACCAGAACAAAATGGAGAAAAAAAATCCTGGAAAACTGTAACCCCAAACTAAAATAGTTTATTTTTCCAGGCTCGAGTCACGATTTGAATGAGACTTTTTGGACAAAATCAGACTGGAAAATGTAGGGGAGGTGACTCCTGTAATGTAGTAATGGGGGTGCATTTGTGTGCAGTGTAGGAGGTCAGCGTTCCCAGCGCATTTTGCAAGAATTTGGATTTGTACAAGGGAATTCATAATTTAATCACCATTTGCAAAACTTCTTCCAGTCTCTTGCACTGGGCAGGAATGGGGCTGAGTTTTCCAGGCATTAACTTACTTTCCCATATTCACACTTGGCAAAATATTTGCACAAGGTCTGAAAGCAACACATATTTGGTGGGAAGAGGAAGGAAACGCTGCCTGGAATTACTCATTGTCGCTGCTGTGTTTTCCTTTGGTTTCTTTTGTGCTGGACGGGAGCTGGAGCTCCGGAGCGTGAGCTGGAGCTCCTGAGCACACTGGCCGGCATGAGTCAGTGACAACCTCTTGCTGTTATTGCAGAGAGCAACATGGACGCTGCCCTTGCATGCCTTTTTTCACAGGCTTTGTCTTTCGCTTCCCAACACTTTTGCCAAGGAATGTGCAGAGCTTCTGAGTCAGCAGCCAGCTGCCTCGAGACTAAACATGCAGGGTGCTGCAGGCTGCATCCTCCGGGCCGGCCCTTGCTTTGCCGCCCGTCATTTCCGTGATCTCTGACGTGTTGCTTGCCAGTTCCAAGAGCTTTGGGTGTTTTCGTCAGGAATGCAGGATTTTGGGAAGTGACTGATTGCAGGGATTGAAGTTTCTGTGGAGAAGCAGCAGCTCTGTTTGACCCGTGGGCATAACTGACTTGACGGCCTTTTACGAAACGGGATGTCGGCAGAGCTTGAGGATTAATCTGCCACTCCGGTTGAGCTGTGTAAAATGCCCTGCCTTGCAAAATGAGGCCTTTTGCAAGCCGGTCACCTGGCTTGGCAAACCTTGAATGCAAACCATTAAATTCCTAGAGGGAAAATAGATTGTGTTTTACTTTGAGGAGCTGCCTTCGCACTGCAGAGACTCACTGCTCTGTCCTTCTGTCTAGTGAAAGAGTAGATCAGAAGCAAGAGTAGAAGATGAGTCCCGTGTTGTCCTTGCACCTGGGTAAATTAGTAATGGACTGTAGGCTATCAGACTTCATAGTAGCCTCACTGAGACTTTGCATCTTTTATTGCATCTCTGTCACACAGATGCACCCTTCACTGTAAGCGACTTGCATGAAGTGTGTATCACATTGCTCTTGGCAATGGACATGGGGTCGCAGGCTAAGAGCAAAGTGTCTTCGACCCCTGGAGATACGCAGTGCTTGCTCAGAGGTGAAGCCTGCAGCACGTTTCCAGCTCCACAGCAGGGAAATTCATATTAAAAATAAGGGAAGTAGTTAGTTCTACAGAGCTTAGTGAGTAGCACTGGTATGGACATGACACCACTGTCATGAATACAGCTTCATTTGTTTTGCCTTCTCTAGACAGTTGTCCTCACAAGGTCAGAATTATGTTCTGCCTTATAGCCCATTGTCATGCTCTGACTTCCATAGGAGATATTTTTATTTGTAGTAATAAACATATAGTTTGACACTGTTTGTAAGGATATTGAGGTCTCTTTTGCTTTTTTTAAAATATGACAAATAAATATCATGTTAGAGTGGCATGCAGGAGTGCCCAAACCAACTGCTGTCGAGCTGACATAGCGGAGGGGAAGAGACATGAACTGTAATGTTTGACTTGGCTTCCTGTCTGCTGGAAGCCGGAAAAGAACTGGTGAGAATCTAAAAGGTTTTATCCAAGTCCACATATCCACATATTTACTTTTTTACCTTAATACCCTTTGCAAAAAAAAAAAAAAAAAAAGAAACAGAAAAATAGGGAGCCACAAAGAGCACTGCAGAAGAAGTGTGAAGTGTTCAGTTCTCTAGTTTCTCAGCTTGCTCAGTTCGCTAGGTTCGGCATCTGTTTCAAGCTGAAAGCATGGCTTTGAATTTATGCTGCCCTCCTGTCTGAAGACATTTTTTTGGAGGGAACTGATCCTACAAATCAAAAGAAGTTGAAAACCCTGGAACTAGAGGAAATAGCATGAGAATTCCGTGGGAGCAGCACATCAGCCAGATTTCACTGCCTTGCTGCTTATTAAGATAGGAATATGCACATAGAGACTAGGTAAGGCCAAAGTTTATACTGCTTGAGGCAGCACATATCTCCCAGACAATTTTCAGTCTTGAAGCATTCAGTCTTAACTATTTTTTTTTTTTTTTTTTTTTTTTTGCTATTAGAAGATGTATCTTCTTGCCAGGAGTGCAGGAACCATTATTCATTGCCTTCATTGAGCTGCTGTGCAAAGGCAGTCTTTGAAGGACTCAGAAATATCGAGCTGTGATATGCCATCCTCTTTCCTCTCCTCTATTTATGAGAAGATACACTTCCTTTTTGAATGAACCCAGACTTATTTTATTTGTGGGATGCTAGCTCATAAGAACTTTGTGGTAGCAATGATTTTAAGACCGACACCTTGCCACTGCAGTGCTGCTAGTTATCACAGCAATCGCAGTCTGTCATCACAATAAGTGTTCTATTAATAATGGTATGCGTACCTTGTGTTTTAAAAGCTCCTCCTGTTTCCAAACGTCATGCAACGTCAGCCAGTTTACTTGAAACTTCTCCGCTCCTTGTGTGAAACAAAAAATTTGAAAAAAAACTTTCTAGAGGGCAAGACAGCAGTGTTCTGTTATGGGAGTGAGATGCTCCACTGTTTGAAGCGCAGCTCGGTTAGCTCTGGAATGTCATTGCAGTTGGACAGGGATCCTGGGTGTTTTGTTTAGCTGGCTCATTTAGGACCAATGCCTTATTAATTCCTGAGAGTTTGCACTTCTGGTTCAGTAGGCACAGCCGTAAGTTTGGAAAGTAAAACAAAGATCAAGCTCCATTGTGTTTTGTCCTTTTTATTTTGTAGGTTAATAATGCTTGCAAGGCAGAGGTGAGAGTGGCTCCGCGGTGCAGTATCAGGAAGTCTGGCAGACTGGAAGAGCAGAGCTGCCCGCCAGGGTAGCTGCTGAGCGGGAAGCATGGAAGAAACCAAGAACGAGAAGGTGAACCAGGCTCACGTTCTCTTCGACAGATTTGTCCAGGCTTCAACCTGCAAGGGGACTCTCAAGGCTTTCCAAGAGCTCTGTGATTACCTAGAACTCAAACCCAAGGACTATCGTTCTTTCTATCACAAACTCAAGTCCAAACTCAATTACTGGAAAGCCAAAGCCTTGTGGGCCAAATTGGACAAGAGGGGCAGCCATAAAGACTACAAGAAGGGGAAAGCATGCGCCAACACAAAGGTAAGGAGAGCGATACCCTGTAGAGGTTTGTTATGGGAGTCAAGACAGCTCTTTTAGCCAGCTTATCTCTGAAATACATAAGAAAAAAGGTTGGATTTAGGAAGATGTTCATATACGATAACTGTAAAACCAGGAAGATTACGGAAAGCTTTCACCTCTAGTTTTTATGGTATGATCATAATTTGTGAGCATTTAACTCTCAATCAACAACTCCTTTTTTTTTTTTTTTTTACCAAAATTGATGGGTAAAACTCAATTTTAATCCTTGAGAATGACTAGGAGATATTTATAATTTATTCGAGAGAATCAGATTGCAGTTTCTCTTTTCTGTTTTGTGGTTTTGTGGTATTAATACTATGGTGAGGTTGAATTAGAAAATCTTCATTTGCAAACCTTTAATCTTTGTAGGCATATTTTACCTCTCTTTTTCTTATTTTTCTAATATATGAGAAAAAAATCCACTGTTGGAGTTTACATACAAAACATTTTATTGGAAATTTCCAAAATACATCAATTTCAATTTGAAAATTTTCATGACTCTCTGAAGAGAAGTAAAACTTTCCTACAAATTTGGCAAAATGCTAAATTTAATACTTAGAAATAATAACTTATATTTTGTATTCAGAGAAAGTAAAAAGCAGAGATGCTGTGGAAAGTCTTATCAATTCATTCTAAAAAGTTGATATGTGTTATATGTAGAGTAAGGAATTGTTGCTTTCGATTGGAAAAAAAAGATTTAATTGCTGGGAACTGGT